>JAHBCN010004058.1:0-67989 GCA_019359885.1 Listronotus oregonensis
CTTCTGTCAAAATGTGGAAAAAAGCCCTGTAGCGGCGACGTGTGAAACTAACAAAAATTTAAATATTTTAAGATTAATAGCCCAAGAATAGCTCTTTTCAACTAGCCTAAGTTTGTTAAAATCGGCTCAGTGTGTTTGATGGAAACCTTTAAATACCCCCCACCACTTTATGTTTAAAGACAGCAAAAATTGTCAAACAAAACAGGTTCAGATTATCGTCGACTTTAAAGATCAGGTATTTTTTGTTAGGTTAATATAGCAAAATTCACAGAAACATCACTTTTTAGATTCAAGATTGCAGTTACTCCCCCTAGCGGCCATTTCAGAAACTTGAAAATGATTTCCAGCTATTTCTCTTGACCACTTTTACTAACAATATTTTTTCCTCAACGCTGGCGCTGTGCGATAAATATTTTCTGAGATACAGCCGGCCTCCTTTCTTAGTTGTATACACTGTACAAGAGGAAAAAAAAAAAAATTATCCTACGTTAAACTTCGGACCAGGAAAAAATGTAGCATAACAAAGGATAATAAAGGTTTATTTATAATAATAAGGAAAAAAAAGTAAAATTAAAACTGACTGTAAAAATAAAATTCAATTTTACCACAAATATTTAATTGCCTCTAATTTCATACGCGAATTAAAAATTTTGTCAGCAATATTTTTTGTTCGTATTGCAAAAAGTTTTAAACAATCTTCACCTAACGAAATAAATGCCATAAAGAAAAAGGAAGGGCCACTAAGGAATATACATATTGACAATAAGTGACTTAGGTAGGTAGTTTTAATAATTTTTAAATTGATGTACATATTCAGTTATTTGCCAAATAATTTTACAATATAATTTAAATACCCTTATACGATAATTATGTGCTTAAACTTTAGTATATGTACTATGTATATGTATTCAAGACATTCTGGTATTTATCCTATATATCTTTTTTATACAGGGTGATTCATGAGGAAATGTCAATACTTCAGGTACGTAGTCAGGGTCTAAAAATAAACATAAAAGTCTATATCAAGATGGGTCCGCAACGCCTTCGTTTCCGAGATACAGGGTGTTCACCACAGAGCTGACATGTGCTTAGAAGTAAACACTGGAATTTTTAAAAATTATAAAACCTAACTAATGTTTTGCCGAACATAATTTAAGAACAATAACTTTATTGAAAATTAAAATACAAATTGTTTAATTATAAATTTTGTTAATTTTTTTAAAATTTTGCTATAATAAAATCAGATGCGTCGTAATTTTTTTAAATCCAAATATCTTGAAAACAGTTGCTCATATCAACTTTAAACAAGGATACCTTTTTGACGTAAAAATGACAAAACAATCATTTAAATTACTTAAAAATGTAATATGGGGCCGTACCAAAAAGTTGTAATGTAAATAGTAAAAAGACGTGTATGTGGCTCCTCCTCCAAGTAAGAGCCGTAATAAGATTAGATTCGAATCCGTCATACCAAAAAAACCCCGGATGCCAATTTCTACTCCAATATTTACATTATCATAGATTTTATTAAAAAAATGTTAAAATTAAATAAAAATTTTAACACCTCGTATTTCGAAAACGAAGGCCTTGCGAACCCATATTTGTATAGGCTTTTATGTTTATTTTTGGACCCTGACTACGTACCTGAAGTATTGACATTTCCTCATGAATTACCCTGTATAACTTAAATGAGTTTATTGTCAGTTTACGGCAATAATATTTTTCTCCGTCAAAAATATAAGCTTAAATAATGCTATAAACAAAATATATATTTTTCAAACATCTACTTTCTGCATCGGAGTCACCCTAAATGCTAATGTTATATTTACCTGTGGTTGAGCTGTAACTGGGGGCACCTTAGAGTAGGGATCAATATGGGCATCGCCATCTTCACACTCCGAGGACAAATCCCCGGAGCTGAAACGTCGCTTCAAGTAATTAACATTGGAAGTAAAAGACTGCCTAAAGCTGCTGAACGAAATGGTGGGGCCGTTGGCGGGTTGGCCGCAATACTTGCCACAGTCGTTAATTTTGCTGGCTACTTTTATGCGCCACTGGATCCACGCGCTTTGTCTGCGCTGCTGTTTCTCTTTACGTTCAAAGAATCACTGTGCCGAACACGTAAGTTCACAAATCTGTAAAAAGAAAACACAAACATTTAATAACACTGGTCAATATTTGATCTACGCGGGAACGCCAAAAGCAGTTATAGTCCGGGAGACCACCGCAAAAAACCAAGCCTATAAGAGAACCGCATGAAATATTTTTTTTGTATTACTATGAACTATAGGGGAGAGTGGGGCACATTCGACATATTCAGCTTTGTTTCACAAATTTTACAAAACAGTGAGTATGTTTAAAAAACTAATTTTGGTTTATGAGAAGGTATTTTATTATGAATTTGTTTTACGTATTAAACAAAGTATAGGTAGAGAGAGATTTTTCAAGTTTTAATTTTTTGTCAAATAGCTGAAAGTGCTCCCCTGGGTGGGCAGTTTCGGCTAAGAGTTGGTGAACATTCGGCTAGGTATTAAATTAATGGATAGCATATAAGAATAAACTAAAACAATGTCAAAAACACTTATATTCTAAAAAAATCTTAATGCTAATACAAATAATGTAACTACTTAGTGAAAAAATAAAGGCTTTCTTTTATGACTAATAAACTTTATTTAATACTGGATTTAGGTCAACGTACATTTAAACCCGCAAAACTAACGTTAAACTTGTGACAATTTGTTACTCTTGAAGAACCTTTAGTAAGCGGAGAAGGTAAAATAGCAACAATGTCATCTTTTTGCACCGCGGCAAGATCATCAACATCAGGAAATACAAAATTATTTGAAGAAGAAAGCTTCTTAAAAATGAGACCTCAAAGTCTTCATTTTTTGTGTCTGAAAGTTCTGTGACTTTACCAATATAATAAATATCCGACTTAGATACGACGAATTTTACTGTGAGCTGCTCAAATGACTCATCGTCATCGGATGACTCATTATAAAATATATCCACACTTGAGTCACTAGATGAGGATATTTTTCTTTTCCTTTCTTCTTGAGTAATATTTCTTTTCACAGATTTATTTTGTTTTAAAGATTTTTTTCTTTTTTTTCCTCCTCAAAGCTCTTCCTGTGTTCATACTCAGGTGTGTTAGTATAAACAGTTGATTTTCCTCTTTTTCGATTGGTTTTTTTCGGTGCTACAACTCTCTTTGGAAACGGTCTTACATCAGTTATTGATATTGACGTTGACGTAGACGTAGATGGTAAACCAATGGTATCAATTATTGATATTGACGTTGACTTAGACGTAGATGGTAAACCAATGGTATCAATTTCCGTCACTTTGGATGACTACTTCTTGGTTTTGACCCAAGTCATCGTCTGCAGGCAGCGGTCTGTCAGTCACTTCACTGGCTGCATAATCGGAATCAGAAAATACAAGTTGACAATATTCTTCGTGGTAAAAGCTGTTTGTATGCAATCTTTACTATTCGTGCCAAGTGTCTAATTGTTATGATATTGCCAGGATTTGCAAGCAACCAATCATGCTGAGCAATTCTAAGATAGTTTTTCAAAGAGGCGTGCATTTCAGTATGTAAAGGCTGTAACTTATGAGTGGTGTGAGGAGGAAAAGACAAGAGGACAATTCCTTTTTCACGACAAAACTTGATCGCCTGTGCTGAAATGTGCAATTCGTGGTTGTCGTTAAGAAGAAGCAGTTTATTTTCTGTGGAGCAGTTCATCTTTTGTTTTATGCTGCAGTAGCTTCTTGATTCGTGACTGAAGAGTCTGACGCTTCACCTGATACTCTAGTGCTGCCTTATATTGACTTAATCGGTTTGTCAAAATAGCCTTAATAGCTTCCTTGATATGTGGATCGCTGATATTAGAGCGATCGGTTTTATGGGTACGTTTTTTCGGCATCTGCAATAAAAAGTAAGAATAAATGTCTGGTCACTCTTAAAATGATTCTTTATTGCATTTATTTCGGTTAATTATTTTTTTTTACGACTTTATAACACCAAAATTCAAGGTGGGTCACCATTCGGCTATAGCCGAAACATGACCCCATTAGCTAACCGAATGTTTCTCATCGGATAAAATTTTAGTTTTAATATTAAAAATCTCGCAAAAAATATTTTGAGGTTATGTTACTGCTTAGTATTAAAATGTATGTTTTTACACTATTTTATGATGTACAAAGTATTTAAATCAAAAATAAAATGCAGAAACTATAAAAGAATAAAAGTAGTTAAAAAATCTTACCTTTTATTGCCAAAAACACACTTGTTTTTAATATTTATTTTTTTACATTCATACACTCTCAATATTTACTGCCCGACTGAAAACAAATAACAAGTGACAGAAGACGCAGAAAACTGGCGCCAAATTCAAAATAGGTCAGGAAATATTTGCGGTAGCCGAATGTGCCCGACAGCCGAATGTGCACTACTCTACCCTAGTCAATTCAAAGTCGCACTGCTGCCTCAACTCAGTGGGTTCAAATTGCATTTTTTGTATTAAAAAAAAAATGTGAAAAATCGTTTTTTTTAATATAACTCGAAAACTACTGACATCAGGAAAAAATGGTATATAGTCAAAATTAATGGCCTAATAAAACTACGTCAGTTTTTTAATATAATTTTTCATAGCCCTTTTAGTTTTTGAGATATTAACGTTTAAATTTAAAATAAAAACTTAAATATCTTAAAAACTTAAAGAGAACGATTTTGAGAAAATTTTAATAATATTTGTAACATATTTTTTTATAGTTTTTTTTTTGTTGAAATTATGTTTAAACCCTAATTTAATTATATCTTAAAGAATTGGTTTAAGCCTAGAAGAAGTAAATAGCTTAATAAAAAAAATGTTTTATAAGTTTAATACTAAATAAACTATATAACAAAATATGTTAAAATTATTATTAAAATTTTCTCAAGATCATTCTGAAAGACTGCCTGTTAAAAAATATTGATATTAATATTTAAATTGATAATAAAATTATTTAAACAATGAGTTATACACATACTAGCATAGGAGATCGAGAAATGTTAAGCGTCCTGTCAGGTATATAACACACAGAAAAAGGCGGCATTTTATTTCAATTAAATAAAGATTAAATTTTATTTTAGTTAAAGTTTCAAGGAGATCGGAATGGGTACAGTTATTGGACCAAAAAAAATAAATAAAATATCCGTGCTACCAGGTTATCCTTCATTGCCAGGAGCATGTGTATTAGTTTGTTCCATTTAATAAATAAAACATTTTAAATTTATTTTTAAATGGATCGGTGCTGGTATACTTATTGTACCAGAAAAATATTATAAGCAAAATATTTAAGGGCAAAAATCATTTTTTTGCTTACATCACCTTTAATACTTATTTTATTAAAAATGTG
Source organism: Listronotus oregonensis (assembly GCA_019359885.1). Lineage (NCBI taxonomy): Eukaryota > Metazoa > Arthropoda > Insecta > Coleoptera > Curculionidae > Listronotus > Listronotus oregonensis. Next base: position 5,401 of record JAHBCN010004058.1, read on the forward strand.
TATAAAACCTTTTTTATAGAACTTACTAAAAGGTATATTTTTTGTTAACTACATTTTTTATTATTTATTTCAGCTTTCAAGATATTTGCGTTTTTATTTTAAATTTAAATCGTTAATACCTCAAAAACTAAAAGGGCTATAAAAAAATTATATACAAAAACTAACGAAGTTTTATTAGACCATCAATTTTGATTATAAACTTTTTTTTTCCCAAAATCAATAGTTTTCGAGTTGTATTAAAAACCCGATTTTACAATTTTTTAAGGTAAAAAAAATGCAATTTGAACCCACTGAGCTAAGGTAGCAGTGCGGATTTGAATTGACTATTGTTTATAGGAATATAAAAAAAATGTTTCATGCGGTTCTCTTATAGGTTTGGTTTTTTGCGTTGTCCTCTCGGACTATTAGGTGCTACTAGGGTTGTTGGGATCGCGAATTACGATTAAAGGGGTCGGTTAACCTCCATCACGTTAGGTTCAAGGTCGTTTGAAGGTCACATGAAGAAAAAACCATTTCAGACTTAACAATTTTTATTTGGCCCGTTCCAAAATATGCTTGTTTTGCAAACGATAAGTATCCTTAAAAGTTCAGTATAAAATTTGAGACGCCAGGTGTTATGAATAAAAGTGAGTAAATCTTTTACTTTCAAAATTTAAATTATTTTATCTTTATTTTGTAAATACAAATGTAAGTAAAAGCATTTGTTCCGAACTGTATTATGAGTATGAGCATTATTTCACATTTAAGTATTTATTTAACGTTTATAACTTATATGTATAATATAATATAGTTATAAAACATAGTTTTTGCTCAGTACCTTAAGTAGATGCTCTATTGCTAATTTCCTAACAAGTGCGGGCAGAAAAATTTGCCGGAAATTTCTTACTGCAAGTGTTAGAAATTATATTTTTTTACGAGCAAACTAAGGGTGATGACACAAAAAAATATGTTTTAAATAAAATGCAAGGGAGAAGAAAACATTTAAAATTTATTAAACAGTAATATTAACGAATTATATTATGAAAACTAGGACTTTTAACTATTTTGCAATATTATTTATAATAATTTATATTAAAAGTACAATTTGTCATATGTTGTACAGTTCTGTTCATAAAAGTGTTGTACAGCTATTTAAGGCTAGTGTAAATCAGGGTTTTATAAATGTCTTTAAATTTGTCACTGACATTGATTAGTCGGTTTTTGACAAGAAAAGTTTTTGATTTTTTATTGGAACAATTTTGCGACACCTTAATTCTATTCTCAAAGAGCTCAAGTATTGCCCACATACAAGATGGCATACCGATTAGAGATGTCGCCCATATTATGAATACCAGTAAAAATACAGAGCAAAAAATAAAACGTCGATGGGAAATTGAAGGAACGCTGGAGAAAAGAAACCAACAGGCAGACCTAGAATATCTACCCATGAAGAAGACGATGTCCTCATAAGGTATTTACAAGCCAATCCATTTCAAGTTGCTCTAAATGCTATAGAATGAACAAATTTCCCAGGATCTCGACCAACGGCCTGTCGGAGGATTAAAAACCCACATCTTAAAAACTATGTTGCTGCAAAGAAATAGTTCTAAGTAATAAACATAAATAGGGCAGAATAATTTTTGACCTCAACAATATTCTAAGGGAAAATTGGGATAATGTGGTGTTCACTGATGAAAAAGTGCTCAAATCAACTTCCAACAGACATATCAAAGTACACAGACCAAATAAAACTAGATACAATGAAGAATATATTAACAATTCTGATCGATCTGGAAGATTTTCGGTAAATGTGTGGGCGTGGTTAAGTAGACATGGACTGGGGGTGTGTTGGATTTTAAATGAAAGATTTAACGCAATCACATATAAAAATATTTTGGAAAATGTGATGTTGCCTAGTGTTAGACATCATTTCCCCGAAAACAATTTCATACTGCAGCAAGATAATTGTCCAGTCCATAATGCCCAAATAATAAAAGAGTGGTTTGCAACAAACAATGTTGAAACTATGGTGTGGCCTGCAAAATGTCCTGATGTCAATATAATTGAAAACGTGTGGGGCATGATGACTAAAAAAATATACGATATAAACTTTAGACCACAAAATTGAAACACGTTGATAAATTTTATTGAACAAACATGGGATGAGTTAAGTGATGATACTCTGTTAATCGCAAACCTTTATTCTTTCATACCCCATAGGCTAGATGAAATTTTAGAAAGAAGCGGTGCTATAACAAAATATTAGATATTACTTTTTTTCAATTGTTACAGGTGTTGTTTATATATTTTTTCCTAAATTAATTAATCTGAAATTTGTTATAGATCATTCATTGTTAAATTTTGTGATTTTATAAATATATTGCTGTTATTTTTTAAAAATAAAATTAATTTATAAGAAATAATTTGAAATGTATTGACCCCATCATATGATTTTAAAAAATGATGTATATTTGTATATTCTTGTACAACTTTTTTTTGAAATACTGCAGGAAGATTTACACGATACAACTGTTGTACAACTTTTTATTGAACAGAACTGTACGTTTACGGTAGAAGCTAAATCAAGTAAACTGTTTGACCCGATAGATAAACCAGAACTTATGGTGCCGCTGGAAGTAGTAGCTCTGCTCGGCTAGAGTGAATTTATGGTATTATTTTTAGAAAAAATAGTTGTTAAAATTTTATTAGTAATTTCCTTTTTATGTGTTATTGATTCATCTATATAACTTTCTGCAACCAAAGATTTTCATCCTCCGTGCCGTTTTAGGTCTGTAATGTCTGTCCCTTCTCTAGGTCAAATACCTTGGTATTACCTTTGACAGCAAGAAAACATGGAATTCTCACCTGGAGAACAGAATAAAGAAAGCATATATTGCATTTGATCAATGCCGCAGAACCATAGGGAATACTTGGGGATTCTCTCCCAAAGTAGCCCATTGGATCTACACGGCCATAATAAGACCCATGGTAACTTACGGTTCCATAGTGTGGTGGTCCAAAACAGAACAGATTACGGCAAAACATAAGCTAGATCAAATTCAAAGAATAGCATGTTTAAACATCACAGGTGCTATAAGGACTACACCGACTAGAGCCATGGAGGTGATATTGAATCTCACCCCCTTGATATATTTGTAAAAAACCTTCAATTCCACAGGCAAGAGCGGACTCAGTTGCAGCAAGGTTCGTTTTTAATAAACCCTACACTATCACCATAAGAGGAACAATACCAATAAACGGCGAGTCTAAAGGAAACATTAGCCTGTACACTGGCGGCTGTAAGACCAAGGTGGGCACAGGCTGTGGCATATACTCACCAACCATAAACCTGAAATTCGGATGGACAATGGGTGCCGAACCCAGCGTGCTTAAATCCGAACTGACAGCCATAACCATAGCGGCTTACGAAATTAAAAGCCGCAACATCGCCAACCATACGATCTGTATTTATACAGACAGTAGGCAAGCATTACTAGCCCTGAAAAGACCACGCACTACTTCGGGACTTGTACTAGAATGTCATCAAGACCTGACTAACATCTCTCTAAATAATGTGGTCAATCTAGCCTGGATTAAGGGACATGACATATCTAAAGGTAATCATACCGCTGACCCACTGACCAGGGCGACTGCGGGATGGAAGCTGGTCCCGTCCCCACCACTGGACTGACAACAACAGCAATTAAGAATACTCCCATCGATTGTTTAAAGAAAAAACTTCGTAAAAATAATGCTGAGCTATCCAGACAAGTCAATAGCGAAAAAAAACCTTATGATGTCCAGAAGAAACCTCCGAACAGTAACGGGTGTTCTAACTGGCCACTGCGGGCTACTAGGACACCTATTTTTAAAATGGGTCTAACAGAGACAGGATTATGTAGAGGCTGTTAACCAGAAGATGAGACCGCGGAACACATTCTTTGCGATTGTCCCGCCCTCACATCTGAACGAAACTCCATGCTGGGCACGAATTGGCCATTACTGGCCGAAATTAGGGAGATTCCACATGAAGACGTCGTCAACTATTTTAAATCAATAGGTTGGACGACGCAGTGAATCTTCCGCCTACAAGAGGAAGTACAAAGGACCTACTGAGGTCTAGGTGCAGTGGTATATTACCACCCTCTGAACATTCAGAACAGGTCTGTCCCTGAAGAATTAGCCAATAAAGTTGTGGAGGATCTCCTAAAACAGTGTCCGGTATACTTTTCAGGATTTTCCAGCTTAAGGATTCCGGCTATATTAGAGGAAATTTTTCCGATTTTGTTTATCCCCATGCACTGCACTGTACATTTGCCATTTTGATAATTTACGAAAAATCTTCGATGGCTAGTGTTTGATGGACGCAATTTTATATATTTCCTGTAGTGGTAAATATAAGTTTTACCGGAAACAATAAAGGTTCGTGTTACATGTGTCTTTGTGTCTGGTATGTCAACCACTAAGATATCTTTCCTATCTTCAATGTCATCCAAAGTTAAATGTGTTAGCTCTTGGCGATGGCAAGCTCCAGCAATTACAAAAATAGCCAAAATTTTATGAAACAAATATATGTTACCCAGAGCTTCGAATGAAAATTTGGTTATAACTTCTTTAGTTAATGTTTTAGATTTTTTAGGTTTGAAGCCCGTATTTTTTTGCTTGGTTAAGGCAATTACCTTATAAAATTTCCTGATGTCCACATTTCGCTTGTAGAACAAAACAATAGCATTAACTTAGTATTATATCGTGAGTTTACTTGCACAGAATACAAGGTACGAAGGGAACCTAATAGGCGAGGCTTTAAATCACTTTACCGATTTAAAAAATTAGATCTAGTTTGCATAGCAACTTATTTTCTGGAACAAAGTCATGTAACTACAGGATGCGCCCCAACCGCTGTGTTCACATATCGTCGTTGTGGTTGGGCCCAGTAGGATCTTTTCGAACATGCGCAGAGTTGCTGGTTATCGGCAACTCTTGTTGCCACCGTATGGAACGGGATTCGAAGCTAAGATGAGCACAAGGCTTTAACTCAAGGTGTTAGCATACCTTGCTGATGAGTGAATGACATCCCGTGCCTACATATAGCCGTCCTCCTTTCTTAGTTGTACACCCTGTACCCCTTCTCCCGTTCCATCTGTTAGAAAATATTTAGTTAAGGTAATTTCTAAGAGGCCGCGCATAATTAGAAAAACCAACCAAATATTTGCATTTGGCACAAGCGCATTCAAATCATTTGGAAACTGAACTGTCAAAAACAAGTTCTCCCTGTAGAAATTGTAAATACCTCTCTCCAGGAATATTGGCCCGATAACTCGATTCTTAAGCCCTCTCATACATCAATCTTTTGAGGCTATTGGTTATGTAGTTTCTTTATCCAGAAGGGATAACTATCGGCCCAATAACGACAGTTTTGTGGATAAACATGTCCTGTAGCGTAAATGTCGCTTCGTCAAATAATAAGAAATTTTACGAGTGTAATGCATTTATGTCAAGTAAATCCATTATTGCCTCACAGAAGTGCAATCATTTATCGGGATTGTCTTTTGTTAATTCCTGTATCATCCGAATTAAGTACATTTTCTACAGATGCCTGAGATATATCGCTTTCCGCTTCTACCTGTCTTGTAAAAATCAATGAATTCTTAAAGTTTTATTAGTACATTTACTTTGGTATGATCGTCCATTGCAAATTACTTTTTAGTTGGTATACTTCTTAAATGTCCATGTTTTCTAAAATGCCTTTCTTTTTTGCTTACTGTACCTTTACTTATTGGAGGCAAATTTGGATATTTCTGTCTAAATAATCGGACTTCTTCCATTGGGGTTCTACATATCTCCGGATCCTTTATTATTATTATTTTTTAATACGATGAGCTTCATTTAAATGCCGCATTTTCAGACTTTTTAAAACGCATTAATGTCATTAAGATTAGATTGCTATCAACAAGTCAGTGGACGACATTGTCAATACCTTTTAAACAAGCTTGATTACACTTTTCAATCCACCTTTTCTGACTTGGGCTCAAAAAGAGCTCCAATCGAATCAGGTTTTTTAGACATAATTATTGAACCTCCAGTTATATTCCAATTTTATTTTAACGGCATGTAATACCAAATAAGACTTTAATAACACTAAAATCTTGGATTTCCATTGTTTTTATTTGTTAATTAATACACAACGTTTCGGTTAGTGATATATATCCAACCGTTTTCAAGTGATAACTTAAACTTTTCTTAAAAGCCATGACCTTATATACTATCCGTTGTTCACCGAAGCTTGACCGACTTTTCACGGTTCAGCAAAAGCAGCCAGATATTCGAAATGTAGTCACTTGGTTTGCTAAATACATTTTGGTTGTTTGCAATTATTACAGCTTCTTTAAATTTTCTTTTTTTTTCAGTGGGTTTCTTTATAAATGTATTTTGCTTTCGACCATTGCATGCGGTGTTGTTTTGACCATGCGTATTCGGCAATCCCTGATTTCGACGTTTCACCTAGTTCCGTATGTTTTTTGTGTTCCTTAACTCTAATTTCGAGTGGTTTTTTTGTTTCTCCGATGTACGTCACCACATTTACAGGGAATTTGGTAGATACAGTCATTTTTTAAAACATTGTTGTCTCGTCTTAGTAAGAATACTTTTTAAAGTGGTTTAAGATTTAAATGCTGTTTTAATATTATACCTATTCGCTATTCTGCGGATCTTTTCTGAAGTCCCTTTGATATACGGAATAGTCATAAATATTTGGTCCTGTGGAGTCTTATTCGAATTAGAGTTTTTTGTCTTATTTTTCACTGTAGCCGTTGTAGGGATTTCCTGCAGTTACATAAGTTCACTGTATAGGGTACTTATAACTTCTTGCTTCGTTTTGTTAGAGTGATTGGAATTCTGGTGTAAATATTGTCCAGTGTGGGTAGGTTTTCTGTATACCGAGGTTTGTATATGTCCATTATTTCCTTTGTAGTACTCATCTTTGACTTGAAAGTAAGAACTACGGGGGCACAGCTCCAACAACTCCATTTCTCCATCCAGCGGCAGGGTGGTGCGTTCTACTAAGGTATCATCTTCATTGAGCTTGGCCTGAATGATGCTTAACGATTCTTCTACTGGCACATTTGTATATAGACTTTCCACATCAAAGCTTACAAACGAAATATTGGACATATACAAACCACGGTATACAGAAAACCTACCCACGCTGGACAATATTTACACTAGAATTCCAATCACTTTCACGAAACGAAGCAAGAAGTCATACGTACTCTATATAACCTCGCAGTGACCTTATGTAACAGTGAGGAATCCCTGCAACCCGAAATAAGTAATATAACTAGGGATCTCAAGCAAAACGGTTACAGTCAGAGATTGGTTAAGTAAACAATCGCTTAATATCAAGATAAGACAAGAAACTCTAATTTAAATCGTCCACAGGACCAAATATTTATGACTATTCCGTATATCAAAGGAACTTAAGAAAAGATCCGCAGAATAGCGAATAGGTAAAATATTAAATCAGCATTTAAGTCTCAAACCACTTTGAGAAGTATTCTTACTAAGACGAGACCGGACAACAATGTTTCAAAAAATGAATGTATCTACCAAATTTCCTGTGTATGTGGTAAGGTATACATCGGGGAAACAAAAAGACCACTCGAAATTAGAGTTAAAGAACACAAAAAACATACGGAACGAGATAAAATGTCGAAATCAGGGATTGCCGAACACGCATGGTCAAAACAACACCGCATACAATGATCGAAAGCAAAAATTATTTATAAAGTAACCCACCGGAAGAAAAGAAAATTTAAAGAAGCTGTAATAATTGCAAACAACCAAAATGTAGTTAGCAAACCTAGCGTTGCTAAACCGTAAAAAATCTGTCAAGCTTCGGTCAACAACGGATAGTTTATAAAGTCGTAGCTTTTAAGAATAGTTTTAGTTATCACTTGAAAACGGAGATATATCACTAACCGAACGTTGTGTATCAATTAACAAATAAAGACAATGGAAGTCCAAGATTTTAGTGTTATTGAAACCATAACATTGTCTAACACTTTTAAAGAAGTGTCACAGCTGCTCAGATGGACTAGCTGTGACACTCAGGACCCCCTTTTTTACGGCCTGTTTTTTTTTTAACTTTGGACAACGATTTTTAAAAACCCTTAACCATTGACTAAAAATAAAGTACTATACATTCACATCGCTAATCCCAACTGTTTTCCAAAAACGTCACTTTATTACATCCCGTATTTAGCGTATTTCAATAAAATATACATTTTTGTTCCTATCAAATATTTAACCTTTAACCAATCTTGTGATAAAAAAGGCGATCCTCTTACGAAGTGTTAAACTTAAGGTTTAACTTTTTATTAAAACTATTATGCTGGACAAAAAAAAATCTTGTTTTTCGTACTCAACCCCACAGAACTTAGGGGACTAATAATGTAAATAAAGTAACGTTTTTTCGAACACGGTTAGGATTAGTGACATGAATGGAGAGCACTTAATTTTTGGTCAGTAGTAAAAGGTTTATTAAAAACGTTGTCAAAAGTTCTTATCGATACAGGGCGTAAAAAAGGGGTTCATGAATGTTACAGCTAGTCCATCACTGCAGCTGTGAGTAATTCACAATAGTTTCTTTGATATTAATTTAAAGAGTCTTACTTGGTAATACATCTCATTAAATACTTGGTGGTTTAATACTTATGTCTTACAAACACCCTGCACATATTGTAAAAAAAGTAAAAAATATTAGGTGTGTAAAGTGTGTTTCCCCTGAGATTAGTGAGTTAAGTGACGCCGAGCACGGTTAGTAACTGGATGGGTGACTTCCAGTAAACTTCTTGTGTCGTTGGATATGGTTCGAAACTCACGGTAAACTATAGGACTGTCTGGATTACTTTACCCAAACGTTAATGGGACATAGTTCAGAGGTGGGTAGTTATTCGTATAATGTCCATGTTGACACGACTGCTTGGACCAAAAAATGCCGTGAAATGCAACATCTGATTTGTTTTCTGTGATTAGACAGCGCTGACGTAACAGGGAGATAAAACGAGCTAAGCATCTAATAAGCCGGCATCCAAAGTACTTAGGCTCAATATAAGCCTGCGTTAACTGTGAAGATAAATAACACCCCAAGTCCAGTATAAATATTCTAAACATAAGTGGTAGCCAAAGAGATGGTTATGGAACTTGAAAATTAATCACTTTTGTCTAGGTTGTTTCTCTCATACTCGAATTTTTAAAGCTATTTTGTTATCGTAAAATTTTTCGTTAAATATGGAAGAAATATGAATTTAAGGTAACGACGGGTAATTATTTAAATTTGGATTTGGGTTTTAGGGAAAATTTATAGTAAAAATTAATAACCATATCCTATTTTTATTTTTGTTGTTGGTTAAATATTGTAGTTTAGTGTAATAGAAATTTAGGGACCAACATCCGCTATTCTGACAAGTTGTTAATGGAGCATAAATGATTCTAATTGGGTCATTTTCATGATCGCATTAAATGGGGTTTGTAACGTTGGAAGTCGATGGGATTTGAGCAGCGCTATGTCAAAAAAATTGGTGGAATAAAGTTTGGTTTTGAAACCAAAGCAGACATTTTGTTAGACTTAACAACAAAGTTTTAGAAAAGTGCGGTCTCCTGGTCAAACCACTTTTACAAGCAAATCTTAAAGTAATACTTACTATGCGCAAAAACTGTGGCCAAAGTGTTTGGCTATTGGAACGGGTGTAGCTTTTTTGGTAGTCCAGTATTCTAATTTCTTAGTGAGTATATGGTTTGAAATTTGTCACACTTATAAGTCGTTAGAAACTACAAGACTCCACTTAGCTACAATAACCATGTGTAAATATAATGGGGTTTTAAAGCTCCGCTGTTCCTGGAGAAATTCTAGTTCTGGATTTTTTTTCTTAAGAAATTCTTCTATTTCGAAGACCCTTTTGTTCCTTTAAATTAAAACCAGTCCGTATTTCACATACATTTAATATCGCGGTTTAGAATGGACTTGTAATAAAAATTATGGAGCTCTTTGATAGTGGGTAATTTGTTAATAAATTTGGTTGGTTAATATTATTTTAGTATTTTTACGATATAAGAAAATGACTAAAAGTCTTGACTGCTTCTAAGTGCAGTAAAAACCCTCGAAATTAGCATTTTATGGTACTATTAGGGTAGGTTGACCTAATTATCGCACCCGACCGTACAGGGTTTTATTTCTACCTGACTGGAATAATATATAAGTATTCATGATGTTCTATTTTCCCCAAACGTATAGGGTAAAGTGCGGACCTGAACTATTCTCACCTCTGTTGGCACGGCCATAAAAGATCACTTTCGAAGATTTTTATTGCAGTAGGAGATAATCGATGTCTAGTCATTTTCTTACATCTTGAAAAATACTATACCAATACTTTTGCAATCGATTAAAAATACTTTGCTATATCTTGTAGTCTAATATTCTTAAATTTTTTAAAGCAATATGTTTGATTTTAAAGAGCGATTTAAAGGTAATAATTTGGTCCAGCATATTTGGAGCGGCACAAATTGGAAAATATGAATAACAATTCAGGCCACGCCTCAATTTTAATCGGAAAGTAATGATACTTTTATTAAGCATTTCTGATGAAGTAAATGCTATTATTACTTACGAACAATCTTAAATTAGGATAGAACTCATTGACCTCAAAACCAAAAAAAGAACATCCAAACCAAAGAAACCGCGGATTGCAGAATCTCGTTCTGCAATACTCGGTGACTCAAAGTAAAAAAAATATTTTTGAGGTTGATAAATTTAAAAAAATGCAAAAAAGTTCCTAATTATTGATTTAACCTTAAAACAGAACCTTTAATTTATCGACCATAACCTTAATCATAGCGAATTCTTCTTTAAAAACATGAATTTTTTTAAAATTGTATTTACTAGTACCAAGGCAGTTCAAAGGTGTATAGAAGCCCAATACTGTAGAACAAAATTGTCCAGGCATGCAGGGCAGCGGGAATCGGGGGATTGGCCCCGCGGAGTTTGCGCAATGAATAGTAGGTCAGAGCCGGACTTCCATAATTCTTTATTACTATTTATAAAGTTGACATCATCAAATGTCAAATTCAAGCATTCACTGTTTTTTTTATTTTTTGCACAAAATTGTTGGTTATTAAACGATACTACCATAGAATATTTAAAATTATTGTGTAATATTGGATTTTATATCATCTGATATAATATGGAAAGAATAGATGGCGCCACATTACAGTCTTCTATTTAAATGGTCAATATTTTTGGGAGTTTTGTATTTTTACCAAAAATCTTAGTAAATAAATAAAAACACGATGTTTTAAGAGAAGGGCAAGATAGTGTAAATGAGTTTAATCTTATCCTAAGATTGTGGTTGTACATCAATAAGTGAAAATTTTTATAACTGCTTTTTAGGCATATACTTTTCACTAATAACAAACATTCATAAGACAGAATAACAGTGGTTAATAATGTTTAGTAACCTTTGGTACCTAGGTATCCATTGTAACGGTAACCGCTAAATATTATGTGTCTACAGTATGTCAAGCTTAAAAAGTTGATAATGTAAGTTTAAGAAACCAAAAATCTAATTTCTTTTTAAACAAATACAGAAGAAGCAAAAAAGAACTTTAACATAAAATTATACTTTTTTATATTCAATTAGAGGGATCTGTATAAATTAAAATTTGCCTGGTCTTCCCAGTAATTAGTAATTTTGATCCTTTAAAAGAATGTACTAAATTATTAAATGAAATAAAAGTACCTAAATGTAAACCTTATTTCTTTTTAATAATCCACAGAAATACACAAACATTGTGGAAATCATCTAAAAGATAATTAAGATTGCCTTACTTTTCTCACTGCTATTTCCTATGAAATTTTCATTTTGTATAATTCATAATTGAGGTATTATTATTTATTTGGTTACCCAACGTTACGTCTCATAAGAAGCATCTAATTTAAATACAAGAAATACTTACCTAAAGTAAAAAATGCCGGGTATGTTACCCTTAGATTTGCAAGACAAAACCATACAACCTCTAGTCATTTTGTTACGATATTAACGGCCGAGTGATGATCGCGTTGTTAAATTTAGCAATGGACTTAGCAGTTTAGAATGTTTAACAAAACGTCATTGTCATTGTTATCCAATGATTTTAGTAGGCAACACTTTGTTAAACATTCTAAACCGTTGTTAACTTTTAACAATTTGCTTAGTTGACAACGGTTTAGAATGTTTAACAAAATGTCAGATTTTGACAGGTTGCCTACTAAAATCATTGAATAACACTGACAATGACGTTTTGTTAAACATTCTAAACTGTTAAGTCCATTGCTAAATTTAACAACGCGATCATCACTCGGCCGTATAAGTAACAAACAATAAACACAAAAATATAGTCACAATTTAATAAAAACTAATCACTAAAATAAGAAGGTTTTTATCAATCCAAAAAACTTCTGCAACCACAAAATATAATCACACAAAGCAAAACAATCGATACTAATACGGCTCTCATAAAAGTATAATGTGTTGCCTAACTACATACTGATTTATCACTGTGTAAGTAGACAACACATTAAATCATTTCGTGGAATTTCGTTATTGCGCAAAATCGGCGGGGCCAACTCTGACAGTTATTTTCATACTGGGCTGGACATTTTTGATCGAATGGGCCATAGCATTGGGCTTCCATACACCTTTAAACTTCCTTGACTAGTACACTTATCTAACTCTGAAGCCTACAAAAAATAAATCTTTTAGAGCCCAAGCTCAAAACATAAAATCTAACCTGAAAAACTTAAAACCTAACCTTGCAAATATAACTCCCAAAAGAGAGACCCATATGATTGATATTTCTTAAATTTATGGATTTGAGGTAAAGCAGGCAATTTTTAAGGCTGGACTGTCATACTTTGATAGATTAAGGACATATATACAGTGTGTCCCACATTGGTGGGGAATGTATGGGGATCTTGACAACCACGATAGATAGAAAATCGGTTAAATCGGAAAAGTTTTAAACAATTGTTAGTAAGCTAATCCGGTTTACCGCATGGTTTTATCTATTCAGGTTTTTGAGAAATTTTGAAAAAACCTAAAACATGTATTTTTGAAAATCGGTCATATTTTTTTTAGTAGTGAATTTTTTTTCAAATTCGTAAAAACTTCTTTAAATCAGCTCTTCTTGTAGAATATGATCAATTAGTCAATTTTTATTTTCGACGTTTCGGGTTTTTAGAATCGTCATCAACTTTATTTTTTTATATGGCCGCCATATTGGATTTTTAAGCAGCCAAAAAGGGCTTTTTATTCTGATTTCAACAATGTATAATATGTTATAATTTAGGAGTTAATAATCTCATCTATTATATTCCTGGGATCGTCACTTTTTTTGTAAACAATAAAATGTTAGTAATTGTCAAAATAGATTAGCTGAACAGATATTTTACAGAATGGATTTCGCGATCAAAGCTATTACGTTAATACTGTGTTACAACAAAACTACACCAAACAAGTTAATTTAAACGAGTGGAAACAAAAACAATGAAGATGTCATGACATGACAATATTGTCCATTTCTCTCAACACATTAACGAAATTTTTTTTAATATTCCTAACTACCCTATAAATGGTTTACTGAGGTATGTGGAGTTCTCTATCAACATTCCTGGTTGAAGATGTTGGATTTTCGTTCAAATGTTGGTTAAATGCACCATCTCGTTGTCGATTTTCTTTAACAAACTTCTTATGTTGTGGTTATATATAATATATATATATATATATATATATATATATATATATATATATATATATATATATATATATATATATATATATATATATATAAGTGGAAGGGTAGTCTTGACCGACCAGTTGAATACAAAGATTCTAAATTCTTGGTATTCACAGTATGTTTCAAGATGTTCTAGAAAACACCAGGATGTATAAATGTTAAAAAATTTAAATTGAAAATTATGAGCACTAAGATGTACAACAATAAATTGATTATGTTTCTTATAAAGATTCTAGCCTTAAGAAAACTCACTTTCACCCTTGAAAAGGAAAAATAAATTTCGAAAGCTCGGCGTTTAGTAAAAAAAGAGTTTTACTTCAGCCTAGACCGAATCCCCAAGAATTTAGAATCTTTATATATATATATATATATATATATATATATATATATATATATATATATATATATATATATATATATATATATATATATATATATATATATATATATATATATATAATATTAAAGATTCTAAATTCTTGGGGATTCGGTCTAGGGCTGAAGTAAAACTCTTTTTTTACTAAACGCCGAGCTTTCGGAAATTTATTTTTTCCTTTTTCAAGGGTGCAAAGTGAGTTTTCTTAAGGCTAGAATCTTTATAAGAAACATAATCAATTTATTGTTGTACATCTTAGTGCTCATAATTTTTCAATTTAAATTTTTTAACATTTATACATCCTGGTGTTTTCTAGAACATCTTGAAACATACTGTGAATACCAAGAATTTAGAATCTTTGTATTCAACTAGTCGGTCAAGACTACCCTTCCACTATATATATATATATATATATATATATATATATATATATATATATATATATATATATATATATATATATATATATATATATATTTATATATAACCACAACATAAGAAGTTTGTTAAAGAAAATCGACAACGAGATGGTGCATTTAACCAACATTTGAACAAAAATCCAACATCTTCAACCAGGGATGTTGATAGAGAACTCCACATACCTCAGTAAACCATTTATAGGGTAGTTAGGAATATTAAAAAAAATTTCGTTAATGTGTTGAGAGAAATGGACAATATTGTCATGTCATGACATCTTCATTGTTTTTGTTTCCACTCGTTTAAATTAACTTGTTTGGTGTAGTTTTGTTGTAACACAGTATTAACGTAATAGCTTTGATCGCGAAATCCATTCTGTAAAATATCTGTTCAGCTAATCTATTTTGACAATTACTAACATTTTATTGTTTACAAAAAAAAGTGACGATCCCAGGAATATAATAGATGAGATTATTAACTCCTAAATTATAACATATTATACATTGTTGAAATCAGAATAAAAAGCCCTTTTTGGCTGCTTAAAAATCAATATGGCGGCCATATAAAAAATAAAGTTGATGACGATTCTAAAACCCGAAACGTCGAAAATAAAATTGACTAATTGATCATATTCTACAAGAAGAGCTGATTTAAAGAAGTTTTTACGAATTTGAAAAAAAAAATCACTACTAAAAAAAATATGACCGATTTTCAAAAATACATGTTTTAGGTTTTTTCAAAATTTCTCAAAAACCTGAATAGATAAAACCATGCGGTAAACCGGATTAGCTTACTAACAATTGTTTAAAACTTTTCCGATTTAACCGATTTTCTATCTATCGTGGTTGTCAAGATCCCCATACATTCCCCACCAATGTGGGACACACTGTATATATGTCCTTAATCTATCAAAGTATGACAGTCCAGCCTTAAAAATTGCCTGCTTTACCTCAAATCCATAAATTTAAGAAATATCAATCATATGGGTCTCTCTTTTGGGACTTATATTTGCAAGGTTAGGTTTTAAGTTTTTCAGGTTAGATTTTATGTTTTGAGCTTGGGCTCTAAAAGATTTATTTTTTGTAGGCTTCAGAGTTAGATAAGTGTACTAGTCAAGGAAGTTTAAAGGTGTATGGAAGCCCAATGCTATGGCCCATTCGATCAAAAATGTCCAGCCCAGTATGAAAATAACTGTCAGAGTTGGCCCCGCCGATTTTGCGCAATAACGAAATTCCACGAAATGATTTAATGTGTTGCCTACTTACACAGTGATAAATCAGTATGTAGTTAGGCAACACATTATACTTTTATGAGAGCCGTATTAGTATCGATTGTTTTGCTTTGTGTAATTATATTTTGTGGTTGCAGAAGTTTTTTGGATTGATAAAAACCTTCTTATTTTAGTGATTAGTTTTTATTAAATGGTGACTATATTTTTGTGTTTATTGTTTGTTACTTATAGGCCGAGTGATGACGCGTTGTTAAATTTAGCAATGGACTTAACAGTTTAGAATGTTTAACAAAACGTCATTGTCAGTGTTATTCAATGATTTTAGTAGGCAACCTGTCAAAATCTGACATTTTGTTAAACATTCTAAACCGTTGTCAACTAAGCAAATTGTTAAAAGTTAACAACGGTTTAGAATGTTTAACAAAGTGTTGCCTACTAAAATCATTGGATAACAATGACAATGACGTTTTGTTAAACATTCTAAACTGCTAAGTCCATTGCTAAATTTAACAACGCGATCATCACTCGGCCGTTAATATCGTAACAAAATGACTAGAGGTTGTATGGTTTTGTCTTGCAAATCTAAGGGTAACATACCCGGCATTTTTTACTTTAGGTAAGTATTTCTTGTATTTAAATTAGATGCTTCTTATGAGACGTAACGTTGGGTAACCAAATAAATAATAATACCTCAATTATGAATTATAGAAAATGAAAATTTCATAGGAAATAGCAGTGAGAAAAGTAAGGCAATCTTAATTATCTTTTAGATGATTTCCACAATGTTTGTGTTTTTCTGTGGATTATTAAAAAGAAATAAGGTTTACATTTAGGTACTTTTATTTCATTTAATAATTTAGTACATTCTTTTAAAGGATCAAAATTACTAATTACTGGGCAGACCAGGCAAATTTTAATTTATACAGATCCCTCTAATTGAATATAAAAAAGTATAATTTTATGTTAAAGTTCTTTTTTGCTTCTTCTGTATTTGTTTAAAAAGAAATTAGATTTTTGGTTTCTTAAACTTACATTATCAACTTTTTAAGCTTGACATACTGTAGACACATAATATTTAGCGGTTACCGTTACAATGGATACCTAGGTACCAAAGGTTACTAAACATTATCAACCACTGTTATTCTGTCTTATGAATGTTTGTTATTAGTGAAAAGTTATGCCTAAAAAGCAGTTATAAAAATTTTCACTTATTGATGTACAACCACAATCTTAGGATAAGATTAAACTCATTTACACTATCTTGCCCTTCTCTTAAAACATCGTGTTTTTATTTATTTACTAAGATTTTTGGTAAAAATACAAAACTCCCAAAAATATTGACCATTTAAATAGAAGACTGTAATGTGGCGCCATCTATTCTTTCCATATTATATCAGATGATATAAAATCCAATATTACACAATAATTTTAAATATTTTACTTCAGCCCTAGACCGAATCCCCAAGAATTTAGAATCTTTATATATATATATATATATATATATATATATATATATATATATATATATATATATATATATATATATATATATATATATATATATATATATATATATATACAGTATGTTCACGGAAAAGGTGTTGAAGAGGAAAAATTTTTTATTTGATTTTATCGAAAAAGCTACTCTTGATAAAAAATTTTGCTACTTCTTAGAGTAAGATTGGAATAGAAACATTTAACATATTTTATACGGGGAGTTCAGAAAATTGAAAAAACTTAAAATGGTACAGGAGTAAAGAGCATTTATTTAAGAAGATATGAAAATAGGTTACTGGGAAAAGTTGTTCAAAATTAAAAGTTAGTCTCTAATACCAATTTTGAAAAAATCGGCCTGCTTTTTTTTATTTGTGACTAAATTTATTTTAATATCAATTTAAATATTTAATATAAATTTTATCAAATTTTTTGCTGTTAAGTAAGCATTTAAAGCGGACGATACTGCGGCTAATGAATTATAAAAGCGAAGGGTCAATAAAGCTTGTCACTATCAACGCCTACTAGTACAATAATGAGTTGTTAATTTGGAATTAGTTAAATAATATTATAATAATTTTCATCAAAAATTAATAAAAGTAAGCCGATTTTTTTAAAATTAATATTAGAAACTATCTTTTACCTTTAAACAACTTTTCCTAGTAATTTATTTCCATATCTTCTCAAATAAATGCACTTTACTCTTGAACCATTTAAAGTTTTTTCAATTTTCTGAATGCCGGGTATAAAATTTGTTAAATGTTTTATCCCAATCTTACTCTAAGAAGTAGCATTTTTTTTCAAAAGTAGCTTTTTTTGGATAAAATTAAAAATAAAGAAGTTTTTCCTATTCAACACCTTTTTTGTGGACGTACTGGTATGTCCACGAAAAAGGGTTGAATAGAAAAAACTTCTTTATTTTTAATTTAATCGAAAAAAGTTACTTGTGATAAAAATTTTTGCTACTTCTTAGAGTAAGATTGGGATAGTAACATTTAACATATTTTATATGCGGTGTTCAGAAAATTGAAAAAACTTAAAATGGTACAAGAGTAAAGTGCATTTATTTGCAAAGATATGGAATTAAGTTAGTAGAAAAAGTTGTTAAAACGTAAAAGGTTGTCTCTAATACCAATTTTTGAAAAAATCGGCCCACTTTTATTTATTTGTGATTAAAATTCCATTATCAATTAACTAATTCCAAATTTTTGTACTAGTAGGCGTTGATAGTGACAAGCTTTAGTGACACATCGCTTTTATAATTCATTAGCCGCAGTATCGTCAGCATTAAATGCTTACTTAACAGCAAAAATTTGATAATAAATTGATATTAAAAATTTAAATTGATATTAAAATAAATTTAATCACAAAAAAATAAAAGTCGCCGATTTTTTCGAAAATTGGTATAAGAGACTACCTTTTAATTGTAAACAACTTTTCTTAGTAACTTATTTTCATATCTTCTCCAATAAATGCACTTTACTCTTGTACCATTTTAAGTTTTTTCAATTTCTGAACCCCCTAAAATATGATAAATGTTTCTATCCCAATCTTACTTTAGAAGTAGCAAAATTTTTATCAAGAGTAGCTTTTTCGATTAAATCAAAAAAAAAAGATTTTTTTTCTTCAAAAATAATATATATATATATATATATATATATATATATATATATATATATATATATATATATATATATATATATATATATATATATATATATATATATATATATATATATATATATATATATATATATATATATATATATATATATATATATATATATATATGTATATATATATATATTAGACTGGCCCGATTTTGCAAGATGTCTTTATTTGTTTGAGGCCCATTGCTAATAACGTTCGAATACGTCTAAAAACTCATTTCCCAAAATTTGGTTGCGAAATTTGAAAGTATACCCGGTGAGTCTCCGTTTTTTGCAAAATGTGCCCACTATTATTTCAGAGCTTGTTTAAGGAGATATCAAGAGAAGATGCAGTATAAAATTATATGTTTTGGCGGTCGCTAAACACGATGCAACCATTATTTTTATCTCCAATCAAGATATCTTTCAAAATTTAGGAAAAATTGGAAAAAAATTAGAAAAAAATGAAAAATTTTTACATTTACTGTTTAAAATTTATTGGTTTAAATTTGTATTTATGGACAAACTGTGGTCAGGGTTGTAGAGAAATGAAAGAGCTTTAAGATGCAAAAAACCCGGTGTAATTCGTTTGAGATTACCCCGAGATACGAGGGGAGTACTAATATTGTGCAAATGTAAAACAACATCAATATTACGGGTAACAAGTTTAATGACTCATGAAACGAACTATTGGGGTAAATTTTAAGTTTCTTAACTTTTTTTTGAAGTCCTGAAATATAGATAAGCTTGGCAAGGTACTTTTGTATGGACATTCAGGATAATTAACTTGCAGGTAAAATTAACCACCTTAGAAAATGAAGTAATAAAATGTTTTTAAAATATTTTTTTCATTCACAAAAATAAACTTTTGTCCTTCTATAAATTTCAGAAAAAATTTATAAATAACATTAATAAATACATATAATTTTGTACATTAGCTCAGAAAAAACTTCACAATCAACAATTTGTATCTGTACTTTTTTTCTTTCTTCTGTTAATTAATACTTTCCAGAGTTTCTACAGTTTTCTTTTTGGAACAAGAAGGATACTTTTTCCTAATAAAATAAATACTGTGTATTAAATTTTGATACCCTTCTTCGCTTGCAGTGAGTGTCCCGATTAAACTTTTGATAAATGTACGAATCGTTCCGCAACGTCGTTCGTAACTTTAAAGCTTTTCACTTTCTGCAACCCCGCACGATATCCTTCATCCCGCGACCACGACAAAGGATTTCCTTTTTAAAAAATCCGTGGATATATTCATGAAAGTGAAGAATTCTCGGGTCCTCGTGGTAATTAATTTTTCCAGGCTCAATTCAGAGATTGTCTCTGGGGCCAAAGAAATTCGATAGCTTTTGGTCTGGCGACTTTCCTGCTCCAACGTCCGGACCATGCGCTTCTTCTGGGCAATACCTAAGCGCGCGTCAAAAAAGACAAATTAATCAGGTATTCGTTCAGGTACTAAGTATGCCCAAGAAGTGGGCAATATTGGATATTGTCTTATTAACATTTTGCCCATATCTCTTGATCGCTTTTAATAATCTGATGTCATTCTCTGGAGTCTGCGTAGCTAGTTCACAAGTAAACCAAAATTTCATGTATTTGTCTATTATAAAAAATACAAATTTCTAAAGCGCAAATTTACCCCAAAAGTTCGTTTCATGAGTCATTTAACTCGTTACCCGTAATATTGATGTTGTTTGCATTTGCACAATTTTAGTACTCCCCTCGTATCTTGGGGTGATCTCAACCAAATCATACCGGGTTTTTTGCAACTTAAAGCTATTTCATTTCTCTACAACTCTGACCACAGCTTGTCCATAAAAACAGTAAAAGTAAAAATTTTTCATTTTTTTCTCATTTTTTTCCAATTTTTCCTAAATTTCGAAAGATGTCTTAATTGGAGAAAAAACCAATGGTTGCATCTTGTTAAGCGACACACAGTGAATCACCAGACACCGCTCAGTAAAGTTCCGAAGAAGATGACTGAGATGTCATTGAAACGTCAACCACAAAACTGTCTCCTTGAAGACAGAAGTAGCACGCGAGTCACCCGAGAACCCGTTATCACATCTTATACTTGCGAAAATATCCGATCAAAAAAAATATTATGAGATATTTCCAGGGTTAAGATTTAAGGATTTAACGTTAAATTTTATGTTTTGAGGTAAAGCTCCAGGAGATTTATTTTTGATTTATTGTAAGTTTTAAATATCCATTAAAGCCTTGTTAAAAGTCTAAAGAATTTGATTTGTTTTATTAGATTTTCCTATAGCAACAAACATATCAGTGCTTTTCAAGTATTTTTTATTTAATTTTTTTATCACTTTTTAAATAAAACAAAAAAATTAATTATATTTTTTTAAATGTAGTTTTTTATTCTGCGTCCAATAACAATTAAATTAACAAAGTGTTTTAAAAACAAAAACTAAGGGATATTTTTCACTAAATCAGAAGTCGACAAAAGATGACATATTTTATTATTAATAAATGCATTAATGTTTGCTATATAAGCATACCGGTTTAAAAAACAGAAATAACCAACAGTTCCGGGAATTTTACTTTTTCTGTGGATTGATAAAAAGTAAATTTTAATTTTAAGTATAATTTTGTCTAGAATGTTCTTAAAAAAAATTGAAATAAGTAACTATACAGAAAGCTAAGCTTTTTTATCTGGTCCAGTTTAAAGTTGTAATATCTTATGTGGGATTCTAATGATTATATAAACCCATGATCAATTAAGCAGGAATTTTAAACTTCAAAAGGTATATATAAAGTTTTTCATCCAAATATATGTTAAAATCAGATACAAGAACATATACCTTTAATTTAACATAAAACAAAAAAGAAAACCTATGCACATGACGTCTATATTACTTTTTTGATAGCACTAACAATTACGGAGATACTTTATAAAAGTGTCGAATATGGAACACCTTGTACGTTACCTAGTCCCGTCAGTGATAATTTCAACACTTTTACTTCTTACCCTTAAAAATATAAAGCCGTGTGCAAAAAGTAACCTATTATTAAAGAGTTCTTTAGTAAGTGACATTTTAAGATATCCTATAAAACTTAAATGGTATATTTGGATGTCAAGTATATCCAATTACTTTATGATCCATCAGGATTTGTATATATGATATACAGATATTAAGAACCATATTTAAGATAATTGCTTTTTACATCATAGGAGGTTAAAATGCCAGTCAAATGTACAATAAAATATTGGAGTCACAATTACTTCAGTGAAAAGGTTGGCCAAACCATAAATCAGAATGCTTAAAAAAATTCCACCCTAATTAGGATAATAATTGTTTGTTAAAAAAAACATATCTATGAAAAAAAAACGTAATAATAAACAAATAAAAAATAATTTTACAATATTTCTTAAGGAACGTCCCTTCCCCAATTTTTTTATACCGCGCCAATGAATTTCACCCCTCCAGTTAGACACAGCTGCCGAGCCGAAATCTCTATTGATCTGACTCCACATATATGCGTTTTCATAACCTAACTAGTTGATTCAGACAAATAAAATTCCACCCTTAATAAAATCGTACAAATTGAATAAGAGTTGTAGAATTTAAATTTGTTTCTTTTCTATTAACTCAAAAACAATATCAGGTTTTATACCCTGCTATCTATAGATTTTTTTAAAATATATTTCGGATTAGCTTTTTGTTAAAAAAAAACCTAACCGTAAATGAACAAAAGAGTTAAACATTTTTATAACCTAGTAAAATACTTACCCGTTAGCGTTAGGAGTTAAATTTTAACCGATATATTCCGAAAGAAATGGAAATCGCTAAACGCTTAAGAGGCTTAAACCTAACACTTCAGCTTAAACGGCTAGAGTTAACTAAAAGGAAAACCCCGTATTTTATACGAGCGATAGTGGCGTCTTAAAGTGAAAGAACTAGGAAACAGTATGTCGATATTTTCCCCTTTGTCCCTCTTTTGGTTATTGGGGCAGTTAAACCGATTGGATTTGGGTTAGTAGTAAATACTGCAATAGAGAACATTGTATAACTGAAATAGGTGTGCAAAAAATATGTGTATTTGGTGGCAGTTCAGCGCTGTTAACTATGGAGAACCACGGCAGGAAAAAAGAAAATATGTTATTTAACTGTACTAAATAAACTATAAACTACATTGATTTTATTCATGTCAACAGTATTAATCATTATTTAAATATTTGAGAACCTGCTTAACCGTTAATGCAAGTATATAAGATTTGGTAAAAGTATTTTTTTAAAGTGGCTTTTTATAGCCTTAAATCAAGGTATTTTAATTAATTTAAACTAGCCTTTAAAAAAATGGTTTTGGGCTAGGGAAATAAGCAACTAATAACTAAAATAATAAAAAGCAGAAATTTAGTGATAAGACAAATATACATGGTGTCCCAGAAAATGTGGGCAATCTATTGGAATCTAATAGAAAACCTAAAAATATTATGATAAGTTTCCATAAACTTTTTTTCTACGACCCTCCCTACGGAGATACAGGTATATAGCGGCTTTACTTTTAAAATACTAGGCGTAAATTAATATTTTTTAAATATGATGATCATTAGATAAGTCTTCTTAAAATGAACCCATGCATTTATTCATATTTGGCTTATTTAGTTTGCGGGAGACGGACTAGCTCTGACACAATAATGGCAATTTTTTAACACCCTGTATGATAAGGGCTCAATAATATTGTTTTTGGATAGCTTTAACCTTAAACTAAATAAAAGTATTCCTGATTGACATCGATAAAATCAACTGTTTACAAGAAATAAAATATTAAGTTTGGTATTTTTTTTACATTATACTGGGTGTTTTCTAGTTGAACGTCATAATTTAAGGAGACAATTTTTTAGTCCATTTTAACAAGAAAACTTTATATGAACGTATATTCTAAAGGTCTTAACTTTTAAGATACAGGGTGGTAAAATTTTCAAAAATAAATCATTTATTATTAATATCTGTATCTGTCAGATATTTTAATGAAATTTGGAACACATATATTATGTATCAAAAGGCATTTTTTAGTGTACTACATTTATTTTTTATTTTCACCAGTGGCGTTCGTACTGAATTTGACCTGCCTGTTTTGGCAGACATTGATGGTACGCCACTGATGTCTTTTAAAATAAAACATGTTTCTGAATTCCATAATCATTTCTAAGCAAAGTTTATTATTTGTTTTTTTTTAATCTGATGCATGGTTTTCGCTTAAAAAATAAAAACCGTTTTTCTGCATGATCATAACAATATCGGTAAACAATATCACCATGCAGAGAATTACCTAGATTTAATTTGTCTGGGTGAAAACCGTGCGTCGGAATAAAAAAATTATAGGCATATTTGATCTCTTGATTTTTTTTAGTCCGAAGTACAGTTTTTACCTAAAAAATTAAAATCTAAATAGATCTCTTCATGGTGATATTGTTTACCGATATTGTAATGTAATGATCATGCAGAGAAACGGTTATTATTTTTTAAGCGAAAACCGTATATAAAATTGATAAAAATCAAATGATCAACTTAGCTTAGAAATGATTATAGAATTTAAAAATATTTTTAATTTAAGAAGAAATCAGTGGCGTACTATCAATGTCTGCCAAAATAGGCAGGTCAAATTCGGATAAAACGTCACTGGTGGAAATTAAAAAAATGTGGTATAATAAAAAATGCCTCTTTATACATGATACATGTATGCCAAATTTTATTAAAATGTCTAATGTGGTATTACAGATAATAATAATAAATAATTTATTTTTGAAAATTTTACCACCCTGTATCTCAAAAGTTAAGACGTTTAGGACATACGTTCATATAAAGTTTTCCTCTCAAAATGGACCCAAAAATTGTCTTTTTAAATATTGACGTTCAATTAGGAAACACCTTGTATAATGTCAAAAAATTTACCACCCATATTTTATTTCTCGTAAAGAGTTGATTTTATTAAAGTCAATCAAGAATACCTTTTTTTAGGTTTAGGTTAAAGCTATTCACAAATATTATTGTTGAGCCTTTATCATACAGGGTGTTAAAAAATTGCTATTATTGTGTCAGGGCCAGTCCGTCCCTGGCAAACTAAATAAGCCAAATACGATTTAATAGATTTATTTTAAGAAGACTTATCTAGTAAACAGCATAATTGAAAAATATTAATTTACTCCCAGTATTTAAAAAGTTATTAAAAAAACGTTATAGTTTGTAGGCCGGCCCTTATTTCTCGCTGAATCGTTTCTTCAAAGAATTACAGAAATAATCTAAGTACGGTATTAAAATAGATATTTTAAAATGTTCTTCAGATCAGTTGGCACGGTATGATTGTTTTATTGCTAATCGGGGCACACGTATTTCTACGTCTAACTCCACGGTTATTACTCTCATCTCATTTATAATATCCTCCATTGTTTCCCCTGCTTTATCACGATGGTCACTCACTAATCCTACGATATGTTCAATATGCTGTGAACATTTAACCACAGGCTCTAAGTAACCAGAATATTTTGCAATCAGACAAAGGCAAAAAATGAAAGTGCTCCTCGTTGAAGCAGCATGAAGCTGATCTACTTGTTTGCGCTTGCTAATGGTATTTCTAGATTTTGGAAATTTTTGAGCCACCCTAAAACTGTCTTCACTAGATAGTTATTAAAAAAAACATTAGGAAAATAAAAGTTAGTTTAAGCTTCTATAACTATTATACCCCTGGTTTTTTTCTGTCGTGAATGGTTTCGGAGATATCGAGCTTTGTCAGACCACTGAGTCACCATCTTATTATTTTTAAACATGTTATTGAACTTTACTTGTTATCGTTGTTAGAGAACTGTATAAAAGAACAAAGTGACCGATTTTATTATTACTTTAATAAAGACATTTGTTACTCATTAAGTAATCGCCTTTTTTGGAAGTTGTCGACACATTTTTTGTCATGGCTGTATGAAATACCTCTGTATATTGAATATGAAAATTGAATATTATAATATTAAAAAAAGTCGCAAAAGTGCAAGAGCCTTGCAGGTCGATCTTGGTCTTGCGTAGTCTTGCACACCTCGGTCTTGGTCTTGGTCTTGCATACTCCGGTCTTGGTCTTGGTCTTGCAAGCGGAAAGGCAGTCTTGGCCTTGTTCTAGGTCTTGCTGCAAGACCAAGACAAAAACCGCAAGACCAAGACCGGTCTCGCTCATCACTATCATTTAGTCGTAAAAACGTTTGTTCTCGTTGGATCCCACAAAATATGGCAAATCTCAAAAAGATGCACGTGTCGATTATTAGATACAAATGCTTAAGAAACACAATAATGGTGCTTCAAGAGACATGTATAAGATTGCATCAGATGACGAATCATGGATCTATGGTCGCTTGTTTTTTCAAAAAAAAAACTGGTCATGCGGAAATTGCAGTGCCTTTAGAGGAACGTAGAGGAATGGTACACAACTATTCTTTGGTCGAAGTCTTCGGTGAAATATGGAAACAAACAAGCGCTGTTGGATCATTCTTCATCAAGGTAATGCCAGCTCACACATAGCTTTAATTACTTCATTTCATTATCAATCGCATAGCAATTTCCTTCAACCGCTATTCTTTGAAGTCCTTTTATAATGGCTACAAAATTTTCTTTAAACATCTGTATAATTTTGTACTTCTGTGACCATCGCGTTTCACACAAAAGTGGTATTATAGGTATATGTGCTCTTTCTAACGGCGATTCACGAAAAAAGTTGATGATGTCTTTGACTATGGCAATCGTGTTTCGTACTTCAGGGACACTATTCCAAATCGTTAACAACAAGATTAAGTTTGTGACTTGCACAGTGAAAATAAATGCCTCTGGGAAAAAAATCGCGCAGGCGTTTTTACACTCCGTTGTCTTTGCCAGCTTTTGTCGCGCAACCGTCATATCCTTGACCGACGCATTTCTGAGGATCAACCATTAAAGCTTTAAAAAACAATTCTATCTCCAAGGAAATTGAGTCTCCTTTATTTCGACAAAGCCTAAAAACTCTTCACGTATTTTATTTCTTTTTTCATCGAAGAAACGTACTCCGATCGAGAGTTGTTCTTTGTTTGCCTGAGATATCACAGCTCTCGTCAGCCAAAACACTGTATGCATATGCCTTTTTTAAATCCTCTAAAACAATTTTCTTGATTTCATCGCCGCCTAATTCAATAAGTTCGTTTTGAATTGGTGGCGATAGATATGTAGCATTTTTTGAGGATGAACTTAAATGGTTCTTTAAAGACGTATCTCCTGAGTCGATCTTCAGTTGAATTAAATCTCTAAATAACCCCTCATCAAGACGCTTGCCTCTCAGAGGTAGGTCATGAGTGACACAAAATAATATTAAATTCAGTATCGAACATAAAATCTTCTGATTTTCTGCTGCTACATTCTTATGTACTGCATCCAGCTGGTCCACGACAGATGAATTATCAAGAAACAAACGAGCGGCTTCTGCAGCTTCTTCATGCCAGTTAATGTTAGCATAACTAGCAGCATACTCATACATTTTTTTTTAATTTTAAAATGGTTTTATAATGAATGACCCTTTAACGCCACGCACAGTCTTTGGTGAGAAAAGCACACAGTAAACGTCCTTGAGTTTTGCAGAGTACTTTAACCAAGGAGAATACTGTTTCAGCCAGTCGTGATTAAACTTTCGCATTAAATGTTCTGCATCCGATTTAAAGTTATAACTTTCTGGGGGCTCCCAACAGTTTTTTAACAATTCTATTTTCTCGTCAGGCCGCATGATTCCAGTTCGCCCCAACCAGTTGCCTATGTCGTACTTAGATGTTATTGTATCAGTTACGGATTCTGGCATCAAAATTTCAAATGTAGATGCATGTTCCTCTTCGTCGCTCGATGTTTCTCGTTTTCGTTTTTGCACAGAAGTTTCAGATCCATCGGTTTTATTAGATTTGGAATATTTACCTAAAAAACAAATATATTATAAAGTTTAAAAATGCACTAAAGGATTTTAAAATTAATAACATAGTCCCACAAAAGAAATAAGTGGTGAGTGCTGGGTGTCGGACTAGGACTTTCTGGCGTATTTTTTTCCGCTAAACACGAATCTGAAGTAAAAATTGGGGGTCAAACAGCAAAAAATCGATAAATCCCCAAAAACCCGACACTGTACATTTACCGGCAGACACCTGCTACCACGGAATGTTTGGACTACGACTATATAAACTATAAGGTATACAAAAAATTTTATAAAACAAAAAACAAAGCTTTTCAAATTGTCTATAAAAAAGTTATACAAATGTTATTATTAAAATAAATAATAAAGGAGATATAAATGAAAATGTAATTTTGACAGAAAATTTCAGTTCAAAATAGGAAAAAAACTATTTTATTATTAAAGTAATTTTTGTTTTTTTTTTAATAACAAATCATTTATTTTGTTTATTTGAATCCTAAATCACCTGAAATTTGCAGAAAAAAAATAATTTAAAAAAATAATTTCCAAATTTTTTCCAGAGGTAAACCCTGACAAAATCCTGAAAGATTAAAACTCGAAAAATATTGCAATTAGACAAAAAGGTCATATTACTTAAATTAAAAGCCTTTTAAAAATACATTGTTTATGTGCTATAAAGTTTCGTGTATCGTTTATAGTTTTTAAGATGACATTTTAAAAAAAAAAATTGAAACCACGCCTTTTCTCGATTATTTGCTGTTTAACCCCCTATTTTGACTTCGGATTCGTGTTCAGCGAAAAAAAAAATACTTCAGAAAATCCTAATCCTACACCCAGCACACAACCCTTTTTTTGTGGGCCTGTGTAATTTGACATAAGTTAAATTAATTTGTAAATGGAAAAGTAGCTCGTAAGCTTTGAAATTAGTTAAATGCTGCAATAAAAAAATCGCTGACACCTACCCGTTTCTCACACTTAAAATTCAAAAATTTTTTAGATGATCGATTTAGATATTATTAAGTTAGGTATTTATTAAAAATGATTTTTTATTATTTGCTCAATAATATAAATTCTAACTTTTTATATTTACATATTATACAATATTTTTTATTGTACAGTTATTATTCAACATTGGTTATCATACAAAAAAAAGTTAGTTGTAAATTACCACGTTAAAAAAAACTAAAAGTTATACAGTGAAACCTGTGTAAAACGGAATCGCACGGTCATGAAACGATTTTCCGGCTTGGACAGGATTCCGCGTTACACAGGGCGCATACGTATAAAGAAAATAAAAGGTCTAAGGACGATTAAAAAAGTGGTGATTATATTAATAAAAACATTTAATACTAGTAATACATTCTACATTGCAATATGTATGAAAAAATATATCCAAATATTTCTAAAGTATTTCTTATTCCACATTTCTCTTAATGTAAGTTGCTTTTATTTTTATTTAACACGTAAGATGACTCTATAAATGTTCCTAACTCTAAAATTTTCTTTCGCATGTATTCACTTTGCATTTTTTGGGAAAAATCTTTTAATGCTGCCACACTCCTTAAAGCTTCAGAAACATTTTTTATTTGTTCTGGTTCATCAACTTCTGTCCTGTTAATAAAAAAAGTAATTAAATATCGAACATGCTTTGAAAAGCTAATTAAATATTAATACATGTGACTATATATATATATGTATTATGTACATACATATTTTAGGTTTGTTTCTGCTTGCTCAAATACCCAACTAAGACGGAAAGGACAAATAAGATAAAGTTGCTTATTTTCTTAGCAAATTGGAAAAATTACTTACCAATTCCAATACCATCGGCATCGTCTTCAGGAGCAGCGTCGACAGCAGTTTTATCTGCGACCAATTCCTCTACAGATTGAAATCCTGCGTTTGTAGTTATTGCTTAATCCAATGTGATGTAATCAAGAACGTTGAAACTGGGGTTAATTTTAGCGACAAAGTTTTCAATTTCTTCGTTATGCATGCCGCAAAACATTTTTTAATGCAATCTGGTTTAATATTCCTTACCGAATAACCGATCCATCTGATGGCATCCAAAACAGATATTTTTTTTGCCAATTCTCCTTCTAATTGAGAGGATCTCATATTTGCAATAATCGACCGCAGCACTTGTTTTCTATAATGCATTTTGAAGTTTTGAATAATTCCATGATCAAGAGGTTGTGTTTGAGATGTGTTATGTTGTGGTAAAAAACATAATTTTATGTTTGATAGATCTAGTTTCGGATGACACGTTGCATTATCCAAAAATAAAAGAATATGTTGATTTTCAAATTTTATTTTTTGATTTAATATTTTGAGCCACTGTTCCATAATTATGGAAGTCATCCACGCTTTTTTATTTGCGCGCCAATATACGGGTAACTGAGGCACATTTGTATTAGTAAAACATCTTGGTTTAAGAGATTTTCCAATAACCAGTGGTTTTTCTGTTTTTCCGTCGGCAAACACGCAAAACAAAACTGTCAATCTTTCTCTTTTTTTGTTTGCCCCCTTGACATTTCTCAGCTTTAAAACACATTGTCTTGTCTGATAGTGCTCTAAACCTAAAAAGATTTTTCCATCGGGTACTCTTCTATACGGATAACGCTGTTCGTAAACTATTTTCGCTTTTCTACAATTTGACCTGCATTCTCCAGACACCAGTCTCATATCTACTTTTTCTTCGTTGCTAAATTGGACCATTTTAACAAACTTACTGCCATTTTTATTTAAACAAAAAAAAATTGGTATTTCTTATGACAATATTTGAAAATATCTTTGACGCAGCAATGACAAGCTCTATTGCTTGTCATTGCTGCATTTGAAATAATTGCCATGGTTGCTATAGTAACTTATATTCATGGCTTATTTGTAAAAATTTTCGTGAATTACATTTTTTGTCTATCAAGAAATTTATACTATATATCAGTATAACTAGGAAACGAGTAAAGTAAACAAACTTGAGTAAATAATAAAAAAATATTTAAATAACATGTACTTCCCCATGCACGTCCCTGCAACTGACTTATATTTTTGACGCGTCGCGACGCTCGGCTTATAGTAGGCGTCAAATTTTTAAGTTTTAAAGGAATATTTATTTAACCCCACATCTTGAACATTTTTAAATAATTATAATATCTATTTTATTAATATATATATATATATATATATTATATATATATATATATATATATATATTAAAATATATATATATATATATATATATATATATATATATATTATATATATATATATATATATATATATATATATATATATATATATATATATAAATAAAAGAATTCCTGCTATGGAAAGTCCACCTATTATGTTATTAATTATCACAAGGCTTGAGAAGTTTAATTTTATTTATTATATTGCAGTTTGGGTAAAAATACTACGTTTTCCCATT
This sequence comes from Listronotus oregonensis, assembly GCA_019359885.1. NCBI lineage: Eukaryota > Metazoa > Arthropoda > Insecta > Coleoptera > Curculionidae > Listronotus > Listronotus oregonensis. Next base: position 36,726 of record JAHBCN010004058.1, read on the forward strand.
TGTTTAAATCACGTTTTCAGTCGTGCTGCACGTTACCTACTTGGAATTGGCAAAAGAGCTCATTCAAAATTCACATATCCGTGGACTTCTAAATGTTTGCATAATACACCTACATGGCGCACAATAACATCTTAACCTGTCGATACTGAGATTGGTTGGTTCAAAATTACTTGACGAGATGGCGCTAGTTGCTTGTAACGTTTAGTTGTATTGATTACAATTGTTTATAACGTCTCTGCTTCGCAGTCAAGGGTGTCTACGGCCTAAATTCGGTGTGACCATCCCCAACAAGGGTGAAACACGTGTAATCGAATTGGCTGAACCCGGGGTTATCCATTTACTTGGAGGCCCTAATTTTAAACCAACCAAACTAAGTAGTCATACTTAACAGTTTTTTTTTCTTTCAGTTTATTAAGGACTCTATGCCCAGAGAAAGTCCACCTATTATGTTATTATATATAAATATAAATATATATATATATATATATATATATATATATATATATATATATATATATATATATATATATATATATATATATATATATTTTTTTTTTTTTTATTTTTTATTTGTAATATGTTCTCTTCTGTGCAACATGCAGTAAAAGGTAAGTTTTATCACAAAAATAGCTTGAAAAATTGTAGATCATAAAATTATGTATAAAGATTGTTTAACTTTTTTTCCTAAGAGCCACCCATTTTAAGATATAACTGGACAAATTAAAGAAGTTGTTTTTTCAACTGTTATAGATAAGTGTGAGTTCACCAAGAAAATCCCTTTTAAAGGTTTATTCTAGATATAGAACACTATTCCTCAAAATTTTTTAAGTGGGTTTGAGTTGATAGAAATTTGTACTGAAGGGTCAAAGTTTGCAATTTTTTCAAAATCACAAACTTTGAAACGCAACATTTTTCATTATTGCAGGCAAATATTTTTTTTGCCCTTCTCGCTTAAAGAGCATACATTAAGGGAAAAAGCGAGCTACAGCGAAAGTAGATCGGTTAAAAAATGAATTTTTGGCGGCTATTTGAAAATGGCCATTTTACATTTTTTTATTTTTTTTTAACTACGTTCTAAATAAAACTAAAATGGTTTAGGGGAACAAAATATTTTTCATACATACTAGAGGATGTAATAAATAAAACTTACTATAAATAATTCAATTCCGGCTAATAGTTTTTGAGAACCAAATTTTCAAAAATAGGCTGAAAATAGTGGACTTTAGGCTTTTAAATAGTCATTTCTCGTGACCTATGGAACTTAGAGAACTTAAATTTGGTTTTTGGAAATATCTTATAATATTCTTTAAGATTCCCGAGTTTTAGCAAAATCGATTGACCCCTTCCGAAAAATTCATCGAAATGTAATGGAATTGCTCATATAATAATATATATATATATATATATATATATATATATATTATATATATATATATATATATATATATATATATATATATATATATATATATATAAGGGGTTCTACATGACAAAATAATGGTAGAGCCTTATATAATTTTTTTTTGCAAATGTCATTCGTTTTCAAGTTACAATTTAGTTCTGAATATATTAGCAAAAAAGTAAAAATCGTCGATTAAATTTTTGCTTCTGATTCTCTTATTTTAATTTTAAAATGTTTTAATCTATAACAGTATTAAGACACTTTTTGGAGACGAATATTTTGCCACCAATTTTTTTCTTCGATCGTGTCCTATTTTTCAGTTACTAATCAAAGCTTCCGATTTTTATATGGCGGTCACCTTTAATTTTTTGAAATTTAAATAGCTTTTTTAATTCCACTTTTAACAATTGCCCACTTGCTACTAAACAGTTTAGAAGATTTAAAAAAATAAATTTGACAATGCTGGCCAGACGCTTCATCGATGCGCTTCGTGTCATTTTCCCTTATAAGGGTATGATATGTGTATTTTGCAAACAAAAGCGATAGCATTAAAAAATATATATTAATTGAGTTTTAGTAAAAAAATATCCTGACAAAACCAAATCCAAGCTAGGTTAAAAAGAAACAAAATAAATCAATTCCATAATATGAATTTCTGTTTTGCTAACTGGAAATTTGTGTACGGTTCTGTAATATTTATAGCTTCTATGCCAAACTTTGATTTTAATGATATTTATTGCAAGAGACAACAAATACAGTTTTATTTTCGCTATATTTTTTTCTTTTTAAAAAATGTTAATCTAATAAAATATTTTAATTGAAATAATTAAGATAAGAGACCAAAAGAAAAATTTACTCTCTTTAAATAGCAGAAAATAAGTTAACAAACTGAATTTTTTAAAATTACACACTAATTTTTTTAAAATTACAACTGCGAAAAAATGTCTGTTGTAAATAAATGTTTTTTGCAAATAAATACCATAAATTAAAGTTGTGACATCAAATGTTTATTGAGTATATGAATTACCAGTAAGCAAAACAGAAGTTTGTAAGAAATACAACAAACACTTTTGTAGAGTACGCATAAACTTCATGTTTGAAATTGCAATATTTTGTGTGTTTTTTTTTTAATTTGCTTAGCTTGCTAATTTGGTACCACAAAGTCAATATTTAGGGTAAGACTGTTTTCAAAATACACACAACCGTATTAGTATCATTTTACCATTACACCCGTCCAGAAAAGCCGTTTAGCACAAAAGATAATTAAATTTGTTTTTTATGGCTACTGGTTTTAAAATTAACGGATTTAAGTCACTCTGAAATAAAATTTAAATAAATAAATATTCTAGCTCAGAAGTAAAGAATGACATATGGGGCGTGATTGTATTAAAAATAACATATCCAATTCACAAGGCAAAATATATACCGGTGGTTCAATTTAAAATTTGAAAGAAATAGTCACTTCCAGTCAAACCGAAAGTGATTTAAAACAAGATCATAAGATACATATTTATGTCAAATATAGGGGTAACAAGTTTTATTTTTTTAACCTTAAGTGCCAGAAGTGATAGAAAACTTTATATTATACAAATGAAAAAGTGCGAGTAAACATTAAAAAACATTTGATTTATACACTGGACAATCGTGTACTAAAGTTTACCAGGTTAGTGTATATAGTAGTAAACCTTAAATATAAAATAAAACCAATTACAGTCCAAAAGTTAGCATTTTTGGATGTACAAGGAAAAATCCACACCCACAACAGTTTTTACAAACCTTTTTTAACTATTACCTAAAAATTAAATACTTTTTAATCATGTCGCTTATCTTAACCGTTTTCGAAAAAAACCTCACTTAATTTACACTGTTAGTTCTCTAAGTTCAGTCGGGTTAAATATGAAAAAAAAGTATTTTCTTCTGTCACCAACATAATAGTTTCAATAAAAATTTAATATTTTAGCTAAAAACTTCGTGAGAGGGTTCCACATGGGCTTATACCATAAGGTTGGTTGAAGACTGATCATTTGACAGAAACGATAAAAGTATCTTTTATCGAAAAACACCAAATACATGATGTAATAAAGTGACGTTTTTTCAAAAACGATTAGAATTAGCAACATGAATAAGGAAAAATTAATTTTTGGCCAAAAGTTAAACGTTTGTAAAAATAAAAACATTGATCAAAGTTTTTATCAATACAGGGCCCAAATAAAGGGAACCATAAGTGTCACAGCTAGTCCGTCCCTGCAGATGTGAGTAAATCACAACACTTCCTTTAAAAGTAATTTAAATAGTCCTGCTTGGCATTATATCCTATTGAAATATACCTGGTGGTTCATTAATTAGGTCTAAAAATCTTAATTTTATTGGGAGCCAATATTTCCAGAAAGTAGGTCTATACAAAAAAAGTTTATATGAAATTTTATAACCTATTTTTTTAGAGTTACAAAATAGGTTATTTATGCCTTCGGCTTAGCTGTTCGCCGTGTAGAGCAGAATGCCATGGGTAAGAATTTGCTTTTTATAACGAAAGTAAATTAGGCGCCACGGTGTTTCTTCTATATATAGTTACATAATTGTTTTAAATTGGTTTAAAACCTCGAAAGTAACCAATTTCTAATAATTAGTATGATGTTTATGAAATCTCGACAAGACTGAGATAAAAGTGACTTAATATAAATATATCAAAAAGGGGATTAAACTCATAAACAGTTAGTTTAAAAACAAACAATAATATATTATAAATTTACATATTATTTACAATATCCCATACCATTTAAATAAGTGTAATTCAAAACATTTCCTAAAAAAATGAATTACTTGAACCTTTCTGATTTTTTTTTTAAACTCAACGCAACTGTGTAAAAAAGGAACGCCTATTACTATCTATTTGTACAAGCAGAAGAATATACAGCGCTATTAAACCAAAAAAAAAATATAATTAATTAACTTTAAACCAGAAATGGTCCCTAACAATTTCTATAAAAAGTAATAATAATAAACTAAATTTTTACATAGATTATAAAAAAAGTAAATACGTCGTCGCAGTCCGATAGAAAATTCATATTAATAAAAAAAGGAAAATACAACCTGTTTTTTCCTATCGGCTTTTTAACTGTAGGTTAGGCTGCCTGAAATGTCCTGCTATCGCTAAGCATCGAGTTGGTCACTGTGACGGCATGTAACGTGGTCACGGTTCAATGAATACCATAAAAGATGGAAAAGAAAGGCCTGGGAGATAAATTAGACTAGCGAATAATCTCCATTAGGTGAAACCATTTCTAAAAACCCTGTTTAAAAAAACTGTATTAGAACCTTTTAAGGTCAAAAAGAAATAAAACCTTTTATAATAATATTAAAACAGGTATTATTTGGGTATTTATGGGTATTCACGTGGCCTAAGCCAAAAAAAAACAATAGAGAAAAAAAACAAAATTAAACTTACCATAAATGCGGGTTTAAGAGACTGGCTTTTTAAAAGCGGGAATAGTGCATCGGCTAGCGTTGACAAAATCAAAATTACTAGGATGTCTTGGATGAAATAAGATTAAAAAGTCAAACAAAATGGAATCCAATACGAGACGAGAAATCAAACATACCTGATTGTCGAATTCTAACTTCAACCATTGATAATTACCAACTTTGGTACGGCATAACTACCAAAAGAGGAAATAAGGTAAAAAAATTAAGAACCAGTTCTAAGGTTTTTTGTCAAGCGGACATTACCGCCAAGGCAACTTAGCGAGGAGCCCGTTGTGTCGCCGGTACCATGTAGGCTGAAAGGAAATGAACCACCTCTATATCGAAACACTCGCGCAAGCATAGCAACGGAAAATCCAATGAAAATTCCATTTGAAACGTGGCAACACAGCGGCGACGGTTAATGTAAATTCGCATTAAAATAATCGATAAAGTCAGGTATTGATTGAAAGTGTTGTCACACTTATAAAATTACTTTAAGAGAAACGACATTAAATTTTGTAAAATAATTAATAGGTGGATAAAACTAATATGAAAAATAAACTTGTAGCTTTACACGATACAATTTTAGAATTCTTTAAACGTGTTTTTTATATTCGGGAGATTTTCCATATTTTCCCGGACACCCTGTAGATTTTACTTTAGTACTATATACAATGTGTGTATATTTTTTTTAAATAGTTTGATCCCAGAGTACTCAATTCAACAGTTCCATTGCCTTCCTTGTGTGCAGCGTTCTTGACTTGCTTTGTCTAGTTTTCCGTTTGTTTATATTTTTGGCAATGCTTGCCTCTGTCCGTTCTCTAGCACCAGGTCTTTTGTTGTTCCACCGATGCATCGATGTACATAAACCTGCTTTAATTTGTCAGCAAAAGACAGTGTGAAGAGTAGGGTGACTTCGTTCCTTGGTATACCCATGGACCATGACTCGTTCCAAGTATCTTTAAATAGTGTTGGATAGAAACAACAGCCTCGTTTAACATCTATTTACCCCAAACTCTTCTAAAAGCCTGTTTACCACTATTATTTGAACTAAACCTGCCACTGTAAAAGTTTTTTAGTCTTTGTTAAATTTTCACTAATATTTATATTTTCTATGCTCTGCAAAGCTTTATTTGGAAGGAATATTTAGATCTATGAAAAGCAAATAAAGTTCCTGCAAGTTCTTTGTCAGTAAGTTAAGTTAGACAATAGTTATGATCTACATCAAAGCGTTGATTGAGTAATGTTTTGACTCAATCAACGATCAAAGTGATCTTTGCAGAAATATATTGGAGAATTTAACCACTTTTTTTGCTTTGTTTTGTTATGTCGGTCGTAAACAAATAACTTACCTGGAGTTTTTATTAATGTGTTGTTAAACATTAAGGGATCGCACACCACTTATACCTACACAGATGCAGATTAACGGGATAACGAAATCCCGCTTCTTTCTCGGTGTTCATATCCCTGTATTTATTTCCATTTTAAAATAATTCACCAAATATTTCATGTCATGTATGAACAATTTCTCAATGATTCACGGATTCAGTTGCATGTTGATTACACCGATCTTTTTATGGAATAACTTCCTCCAAAACTTTAAAATAAATCACAAACTCAGGTGTTGCAATTACGATATCGTTCAAATTCACAATAACATAGGATTCTAGATGTACTCCCAAAACATTGTCAATAAGGCGTTGCCAAGTAACTGGAGCTTTATAAAACTTATCTGTAGTCGATGTGCAGACTCTGTAAACAATCCTCTTTCTTTACAATCACAGTGGGGGTTACCAAGGACTCTTTGATGACTCAATAATTTCAAATTCCAACATCTCATATAAGCGGTGAAATACGGTAGAAACGTTGTTTAATAGGTCACAATTTGATGATAATGACATGTTCTGCTCTATCGGTACATAATAATTTGTCTCCCATAAGTTTAAAAATCTCTATTCATAAATTGTTTAAACTTTTTCCAAAGTTTAGGTGTAAGCACATTATCCGTGGAAATATTAACAGTTGCAGTTTCAGGAAGGTTAGAAAAACACTACTCGCTCTGTATGAAATAAGGCACAATTTTCATAAAACTTCAAAAATCTGCTCCCAAAATCAATGTATACGGTAGGTCTGGAATATTAATAGTCTTGATAATCCGAACTTGATCCAAACTCTCACTCTAACTTTGCATACACCAATACTCCGACAACGATTTCCATTTGCCTCTTTACATGTGGAACTTTTATTCCTGTTCAGTTTAAGGGATAAATTTTTCATCAGTTTTCAACCAGAACCTCCAATGATGGTTTGGGATGCACCGAAATCGTAAAAAATATTCTAAAAGTCCAAGAACTTTCTGGCCCAAAATGTTACCTTTAGTATACGGCCATTCGTCATCCTGTGCATGCTCCAACACATTTTCAATTTCAATTTATTTAAAAGCAGATTATGTTGTATAACAATATAATACCCAAAGCTAAAAGTCTGTATAAAACTTAACATAAAACTTAAAAACATAAAACACAAATTAAATGTACAAATAATGCTGCAGCACACTCAAGACAAACTACATAATAAAATCATCAGGTACAATAGTTTTGCTTATAGATAGATAGATAGATAACTTTATTTTTTAAAAAAAAAAAAAAAAAAAAAAAAAGCCAGAACGGCATGGAAAATTTTCAGTATAAAACAAAAGTACAACAAATTCTTAAACATCTAATATATTTTTTTCCCCCTTTTTTTCCCCTTTCCCATTCCTTCCTTTTTTTTTTTTTTACACTAGACCAGGTCTGTCTTTATCACTATAGAATTCGTTTAGTGAAAAAAGGTTTTCTTGTTTAAAAATTTCATTATGATATCTTTGGCTTGGCCGGGGGGTAGATTTCAAAAAAATCTGGAAAACTATTGTATACTTTTATAATTGAATAATGTACTTTTTTTTGTATGTATAAAATTAATTTATAGGCATAAGTCGATTTATCCCAGTCAAAAAAATTTTTATTTATGAATCCCTAAACAAACCTTATTTTATAAACAAACATAAAGAACCAATATAACATGCATTAAAATTAAAATTTTTTTCAAACACATTTCTAAAGTTTACGCTGATTCTTTATATACGTCAAAAAAAATCTTTTTTGAAGTAAAAAAATTCGTTCACCTCTGGTGAGTTTCCCCAGAAGATAAGGCCAATCTTTTTTGGGGTTGACAAATGCGTGATAGGCTGACAACGCAGCTTCAACTCCGACATTCTCAGCAACAATCCTTAAAGCATACAATATCTGGACACATCCCCGCGACACCATCGACATGCACCCTCCAATCCAGCCTCCTTTTATCTTTACCCCAAAAAAAGAGACATGCTCTGATGTTTCAATCTTAGTATTTTTGAAAAAAACTAAAGGTATTCTCTATTATTTCCAAAAACCAAACATTGGGTTTTTAAATTTGAGGAGGTCATGGGCAGAAAAGTACCGGCAAATTCCGGTATGTACACCTGTCAGCATTGTTTCCCCCCCCTGAAAATCAGGGTAGTATCGTCAGCATAAAGAACTGTGTATTCACCTGTTATGTCAGAAATTTTTTTTTATACATAATGTATAAAGGGCCCCCAAAATAGATCCTTGGGAACACCCCCCCCCGACTTTATCAGAAGTTACAGATCTACCACAAGAATCAGTTTCTATTACTTGTTGAGTACGATTACTCAAATATGATCTGATCAGTTCAAGAGCATTTCCTCTGATACCATAATTTTCCAACTTAAAAAAGGGTTCGGGTTGACACTGTCAAAAGCTTTTGACAGGTCCATACCATAGCCAAAGTCAAGTTTTTATCATTTAATGACTCAAGGTTTTTGTGATTGCCTGATAAATTGCCCTTATGGTAGCCTTTTTTTTCTGAAACCGTTTTGATTAACTGAAATTAATGAGTTTTTCCCAAAGGGGTCAATCAGTCTATTAAAAATTGCCTTTCAAAAATTTTACTTATATTGGGTAAGAGAGATATAGGTCTATAATTTTTTTCTTCTTATTTCCCTTTTTTTAAAAAGCTTTAATAAGAGATTTTAAGGTTCGGATAAACACCCGTTTTAAAACAAAGATTTATTATAAAAGATAATGGTTCAGAATATAGTCGGCAATCTCTTTTATAATGTAAACTGGCAAGTTATCATCACCCACCGCCCTTTTTGTTTTTTAAAGACAATATTATTTTTAAAATTTCGCGGCGACTTGTTGGTCTTAGGAACATCGACTGAACGGAACAATAAGGGGGAGGAATCCTTTATAGCAGCTTTTGTAACTACACTTGGGCATGCATTTGCAAAATATTTATTTAAGTTGTTTACAGTTTTTGATGGATCATTATATTTTTTGGAAATTTTCAAGTGCATTTTATTGTTATTGTTATGTTATATTTTTACAGTTGCCAAGTTGCTTTAACTTTGTTTTCTGCCTTATTTAAAAATTGTTTGTTTGAATTTTTTTAGCCTCCTTAATTAATTTTTAGTATTTTACAATAGAATTAAAAAATTTATTTGATACTTTTCCCCTTATTCTTTTTATAATAAAGAATGCGTTTTTGTCTACAAGATATTCGTATACCTTTCGTGATCCAGTGGTTGATACTTTATTTAAAGAACATTTCTTTACTACAAAAATTTTGTGAAAATAACTTAAAATTAGGCTTAAAATTTGAATATGTTTATCTACTGTATCCGAGTCATATACCAGACCAGTCAATTGTTTTCACTTCTTGTTTAAAGACATAATCACTTCTTGGAAAAAATCCTCTTATATACATAGTTTAAATTTGTTTACTATAATTCTAATATTAATCACTTGTCATTGATCAGAGAGGAATTTAATACATAACTTGAAAAATTGTTTTCAGAGTTATAAAAAATGTTATCAAGCAGCGTAAACTTTTGTGACGCGAGTGGCCTTAAAAATGCATTGATTTAAATTATAAACATTACAAATTTTAAAAATGTTTAATTTGTTTTTGCGTTCAAAAAAATTTAGATTAAAATCATGACAAAATTACTTATATTTGGAATATTTATTTATACAAACTCAAATACCTGCTCAACCTTTTCCCAAAGATATCATATGATCCAAGCCCCTCGACGATACAAACATATTATTACAATCTTAGATTCTCCAGAAAGCAGCGAGCTCAACAACACCCTCAACACCATATCACAAATATTTTTTTCACTTTAAACGCACACCGGTCACAATATATGCACACACCCCCATGCTTCATTTCATTTCTTGGTGGGAAAAGTCTGTACCATCAATCTTGACAAAAGGTGTTCATTCTCTTAGCCAGTGCTCACTGAAAAGTAGAACCTGAGGTTTACACACCATTCCATCGAGGAAGCACTCAACATCCCAGTTTTGTTTCTGGATTGTATGTTTTGATGCATAATTGTTAGGCGAGTAAGTGGATTTTCTGTACTGGCAATTGTCGCAATTCACCAAGCTTAACACTATTTAGGCCTTCTCCATTAATAGAGCAAAATTTCCGATCATTTTGATTGTTGCATATTTTGTTCTTTCTTTCATTTTTTCTAGCTGTTTCTTGTAAGCTACGCATTCTCGATCAAATACTGTAGATCGTAATGAAATTTGGGTATTTTAACACCGTGCCGAGATATTTACAATTGCTACAACATTTTATTTGTGATTTACACTGTTCTTCCTTATGATTTTCCTACATTTAGGACATGTAAGATTCTCCGGCGGCATTCATTGGCTATGTGTCCATATTTCCAACACTTAAAACACCTCAATACGCTCACAAACTCATACACTGGAAAACTGTCCCATCCAAAACGTATTTTTCTTTGACTAATGAGATAATTAAACGAGTCCAAAGATGTTTCCAAAATAACATTATAGAACTTTTTATTCGCTGGTTTATACTTTTTAATAAGTTTGACATTCAAACAGCTGTTTTTATTTTTTAGTTTGTTTACAAATTCATCTGAATCTTCCAGGTATTCATTAAAAACCCCAACAATAACAACTTTTGGTTTTTTAGTTCAAATTTTTATATCGTACTCGTTCGACAGCGCATTTTTGCGCCTTTTTTAAGTTTTTGCGGATTCGTCATTTTCCACTCGATAAGGAACTTCCTTGTGAAGGCGATATTTTTTTTAAATTTATTTCGGACGGATCAATCCCGGTTATAATGGCGGTTTTCGTAGCGTTACTATCTTGAGATCCATTCTTTGGTTTAATAATCAAAGGAGGTTTTTTCGTTTTAACTACATCACTCCATGTTGATCTTTACCTACCGGCGTTACATTTATTTGTAACTATGTTTATACACTTTTGTTTGCTCTAGAACAACTTCGGTTTTTTGTTCAATACACTTTAACTTTGCCGAAATCTTTATATTTTCAGATACAAAAAACAGCAATCGTCGCAAAACCAAAACCAATTTTTACATTCACTAATAGCTTTTCCAATATTGTCTTTTACTTTTACACAAACCGTATGAAAGTCCTTTTTTCCAAAATTTGCACGAGATTTGTTTGTTATTCACTATGAAGTTATCGGGAGACCCCACCCCCTACGCCATCCATACTGACTACTGACTAAACTCCTCGTAGTTGTAATGGGCGCATCGTCCCTGGTTTCTCAGTTTCCTTTTAAACTCCCTTTGTCCTCCAATGCTTCTTAATGTAGTTGGTCGTTTGTAAACATTTTTCCCTTATGACGTATCGAATTTTGTGTTAATAAAAAATGGCAAAAGGGAGTTTCAAGTGCATTTTTCAGGCGTGTTTTATAGGAATGGATGTCTCTTCTCTTTGTGGTTGCATCAACACTGCAGTTTATGAAACAGATACTCTCCAGAATACACAGATGAAATATAGTTAAAATATTTAGTTTTTCAAAAATAGATTTGCAGGGTGTTTGTTGGTCCTTGGTTCCATTTAAAATGCGCATAGCTCGTCTAGAATTGCCGCCTGTCGTTTTCCAACTTAGAACGACAATTAGGGCATATCTTCACAGTGACACCATTCTTCTTGCATCAAAAACAACACTTTGGTTTTGGCATGATACAACCAATAGCTCGATGACCAAGCTTTTAACACCTAAAGCAAATAGCTCAATTTTCTTTAGAATCATGTCTCAAATCACTCAGACCAAGTGTAGAGAATTTCTCTTCAATATAAGCCAAACCAGGTTCTAAAACCAGTCCACGTCTTGTCTTCTTGTCGCTCTTGAAGTCGTCTGCCCAAAGTTCTAAGTTGTCCAGAAGATGTTATACCTGCTGGAACTAACTGAGTCTGATAGAATGACGCCAAATTCCTTATCAAAATTTTAAGCTTGGCATCTTCTGAAATACATATGTTAATCTCTTGAAGAAACTCCGCATAACTGCCAAGAAAATACCTATGTTTTCATTTGGGTATTAAATTCGACGGCGAATCTCCTCAAAAAGTTTTTTATTGTAGTTGTATGCCTGAAACTCCCGATAAAAGAAGATAAATTAATTCATCCCAAGTTGTTACTTCGTCTTGGTAGGCTAGGTAGTGCTGATATGCCTTACCGCTGAACAGATCAATTACAGATTCCATCAAAACTTCTTTTAAAAAATGTCTAGCTATTCGAAGCTTATTAAATTTTACCAAAAACGCACTAAGAGACAGTTCTTTTTTATTTCCAAAGAAATGGAGATTTTACTTATTAGGGTTAACCGAACGTGCAGTTAAACCTACTATAGATAAGTTAACAACTCTAGGCAAAGCTGCATGACAACTCTGTTCGTCATTTGACTTATCTTCTGAACAAATATGCGCAGCTTCAGATTTACTTTTTAATTTTCATTTACTTTGTTATTTGGGCGAGCTTGTTTTTGTGTTTACTAATTTTCAACCTATATTTTCTATAATATTAAAATAAAGGTTTCATAGACTTGCTACTCAATAGTGATATTAGATTAATTTAAGCCTAAAAGGCATTAACCTCCTTTCATTTATTGTTTAACATGTTTTATTATGACCTAACTTTATATGTTTGGTTTTGTGTGATACTAGTACCAGTACAATAATTTTATGATTTGGTTATTCTTTTTTTTAGATCTTTGTAATAGTAACCCAATTATATTACCAATATTAATAATTTAGGTGAAGTGTTTGCTTATTTTTTTTTTAATTATTCCTTTACCAATTTAAACAATTGCTGATACCTGATATTACTAGATACTTACCTTACTGGTAATTTATTTCATGTTTTGATTAAAAAGTGACTATATGACTATGCATGTTCTGTAGTATTGATACTTATACTTATATATATAGTATATATACTTAAATTAGTTAAAGAGATTACAATAGATTTATATTATTTTGACCTTTTTTTTCTGCTCTTATTATTTAATAGTTTCAAAAATTTGAACTTGTTTCTCAGTGATATTATTTTTTTTTATACTTATAATTTCTAACCGATTATTTGACCATGCATTGTTTATAGTTTAAAAACTCATAATTTTGGAAGCAAATTAAATATATTGTAAATTCATTGCTATTTATTTGACAATTTTTTATAATTAACAATATTTTACATTTAATATTTACACTCAAGAAAAAATAAAATAAATATTACTATCTAATTAGAATAGGTGGTTTTTATTTGTCCGAAACCCTTGGGCAAAACCACTTAACCGGTGCTGAAAAGGTAAACTTGTTGTAGTACTAGTGCTACTCTTGGAAACTGTAACCAAGGATCTTCTAGTTTGTATCCACGGGTTTATGGCAAACTAGTTACAACAAACCTTATTATTGTTATTCATATTTTCTTTTTTAATTTTTAACCCATTTCCGCCCGACAAGCAGGCTGCAAGCACTTGTTACACTAACCCACGGACGTATATAAGGGGGGGGTTTAGGGGTCCGGACCCCCCCATTCATATCCATCTTACTTGCCCAACAGAAAAAAATTACATGCACCGCGCCGATTGTAGAAAACGATAGTTGCTTAGTCCGCCGCAGTGCGGGGAGCGGGGGAATTGGCACTGCCCCCGCCGCCGCCGCCCGCGCTTTTGTAGCGTGCACCAAATCAAGCTAGTCTAGACTATTTTGTCTCTTCGCGTTGCGCAATTGTTATAATACAGAAAGAAGTGTCGCTTTTAAAAAGTATAAAACGAACAAATCTGGTATGTGGACCTTCGTAACTTTTATTGCCTCTGCCCTTGGACGTCTTGATTTGTAATGGTCCAGCGTAGTCAACTCCAGAGTGGGAAAATGGTTGTGATGGTGTAACTCGTGTTGTCGGAAGTTGTCCCATTAATTGCTCGGCTGTCTGGGCCTTGAATCGAATAGACTCTATACATTTTCCAATGTTAGTTTTGACTGTTCTTTTTCCATTGACGATTCAGTACATTTGCCGAATGTATGCTAATGTTAGCTGGTTTCCGCCGTGTAGGGTTTTCCAATGAGCATCATTAATAACCAATTTGCTTAGGTGACTATGAGAATGCAAAATCGCAGGGTGTTTGGAGTTAAATGACAGATGCGATTTCTGCAGTCTTCCCCCGACATGAAGAATCCCATCAGCATCTAGAAATGGATTAAGATTGAGTATCTTACTAGCCTTAGCAACTTGCTTTTTCTCTAGTAGAGCATCAATTTCCTCTTTGGGGACCCCTCCCTTGTCAAAGCTATAGCTACGTCCGTGCACTAACCGCTTTTAAGGGTACGCATTGGCTAACTTGTTTACCAGTTTTTTTTTTTTTTTTGATTAGCATAACTTATTAAGGTTAAAATTTAGCGTAACAAATTTGGCGCCCAGCGTTGGGCCCTGATTTCTAAAAAATTATAATTTCTTTACATGGTTGGGTTAGGATCCAGAACAGTAAAGGTTGTATAATTTTAAACATTGAATTTTGCATTTTGTTAAAATATTGGTTTTGTATTTATTATCCATTTATTTGCTTAATTTTGCGCCTTTTGGCTCGATTTTTTTCCTCGGTTTTTAAGTTATAAATTAGTGACTGTTGTGATCCTGACGGAAAGAAATTTGCAACTTATTTGAGTATATTGTTAACAATCTCAGAATGAGATCACTTACGAACTTGGTATAAGAGGAATTGCAGCAAGTAACTGTAATTAGATATTGCATCAGTTGACTTGAGCGATACGAATTTAAAATAAACGAAAAAGGTGTTAGGTATTTAGAGTATCCATTTATTTTTAAAGAAGATGCTAAATCTGTGATATTACCTCTATTGGACAACTTAGAAATTTGGACAGACGACTCGAGGAGCTATGAGAGACAAGACGTGGACTTGTCGTAGCACCAGCTTTGGCTTATATTGAAAAGAAATTCTCTACACTTGGTCTAAGTGAGTTGAGACATGATTCTAAAGAAAGGAAGCCATTTGCTTAAGGTGTAAAAAGCTGCATCAAGTCAAAACCGAAGTGTTTTTTTCGATGCAAGAAGGAAGGCGTCACAGTGAAGACATGCCCTAATTGTCGTTGTAAATAGGAAAATGACAAACGGCACTCCTAGACAAACTCCCTAGTAGAAAGAGCGTAGAAAACTAAAGGATGCAGCCAAAACTAGATTATGTGTAGGAGCATGCACAGAATGACGAACGACCGTATCTTTAAGGTTTGGGCAAGGAAGTTCTTGGACTTTTGGATCCGGTGCATTCCAAACCATCATTGGAGGTTCTGATGGAAAATGTATCACCTAAACTGAACAGGAATAAAACTTCTACATGTAAAGAGACAAATGGAAATCGTTGTTAGAGTATTGGTGTATGTGAAGTTTCAGTGAGAGTTAAAGATCAAGTTCGGATCATCAAGGCTATTGTTATTCCAGACCTTCCGCACACTTTAATTTTGGGAGCAGATTTTTGGACTTCCGTAAAAATTGTGCCTAATCTTATACAGAGCAATTAGTGTCTTTCTAACCTTCCTGAATCTGCAAGTGTTAATATTTACACGGATAATGTGCTTTCACCAGAACTTCATAAAAAGTTTAAAATATTTATGGATGGAAATTATATATATAGATAAAGACCTTCATTATCAAATGCGAAAACTAGACACATCCCTCGCCCTTACCAACCCGCATTGAGACAGCGTGGTAAGGTAGTCTCGCAACCCCTGCACGATTGACGGACAAAGAAATTGGCCCTCATTCTCCGTAGGCCCAAAATGCCAGAGCGGTAGGATCCGGGAACCAGCCAGGAGGGCAGAGGGTGCTAAGAATCCGGAGTCTAAACCACTACCCACACAAAGCAACATCGCTATTTATAGCAACATACAATTCCCGAACACTATCAAACCAGTGTAAATTAACGGAGCTGGAGGAAGAGGCAAAAAATATCAAGTGGGACATCATAGGTCTCAGTGAAGTGAGGCGGAAAGAAGAAGAACTATTAGAGCTTGAATCAGGCAACACCTATACTATAAAGGAACACCGACAGGAAGAACAAGTGGGGCGTAGGATTCTTGATCAAAAAGAATGGAAAAACAGGGTCGTAGACATAACGGGCATCTCGGATCGAGTGGCAAGCCTAACACTTCGTATATGAAAAGATACTGCGTACAAATTGTTCAAGTTTACGCTCCAACGATCAGTCACTCGGACGAAGAAATCGAAGAATTCTATAGTGAAATAAGTCAAGCTCTAAATAACAGCATTCCACTTTAAATCTTAATAGGAGACTTCAATGCTAGGATAGGGAAACACAACGGCAAGAACAACTGCTAGGAACTTTGGAATTGGGGAACGGAATGACAGAGGAGAAAGACTTGTTCAATACGCGCATCACCAGAACCTATTTTTGCTAAACATTTCTTTAAAAAGAACGAAAATAGGAAATGGACATGGCAAGCACCTAATGGAGAAACGAAAAATGAAATAGATTTCATCCTGACTAACAGGCGGAACACTATAAAGGATGTAAGCGTTCTTAACAAGTTTCAAACTGGTAGTGACCATAGATTAATCAGAGCGAAAATAGTGTTGGACACACGATTAGAAAGGCTAAAATTAGTTAGACAACCAACAACCATAGGAATAGATACTGATAATCTAAAGAAAACTCCAGTCAGTATGAAAATCTATTAAACAACAAGCTTCACGATCAAGAATTACACTCACAACAGCTAATGAAACGGTAATAAGCTGCGCCAAAGAGGTAGGAGGTCGAAGACAACAAAACCGACATACGAAACTTTCAAATGAGACTAAAACACTCCTAAAAAAGACGACAAATGAAAATACATGGTAACATACATAGAGTAGAATACCGAACTATGTAAAACAATAAAAAAAAATTGCAGCAGACAATTAAAACTATAACGAAAAACTTGCAATACAATTGAAAATAGGAAAAGCACAAGAACGCCAAGAAAGTCCTCATTATTGGAAAGAAGCAAATTATCGCTTTAAAAAACAACAATGTCCGAATAACAAATAAGGAAGACATAATAAGCCTGGTAACCAAATTCTACAGTGACCTATATAAAGCCCCGGAGACATATGAACAAAAAGATTATCCCAACTGGAAGACGACGTCCCAGAAGTTCTCGGAAGAAGTAGAAAATGCGCTTAAAGATATGAAAAATGGAAAAAGCAGGAAATGATCGAATAACAGCCGAACTGATCAAATATGCTGGTAAAAAGACTTGGAAAATACTAGCAAAAATTTACACCAGTTGCCTACAAACAAGACACATACCACAAATCTGGAATTGCGCTAACATAATACTAATCCACAAAAAGGCAGCAAAGAGGACATCAGAAATTACAGACCAATAAGTCTACTACCAGTAATATACAAGATATTCACAAAGATCCTAAACAATAGAATACATAACATATTAGATGCTACAACCACGAGAACAGGCGGGATTTAGAAGTGGCTTCGACCATTGACCATATACACACACTAAGGGAAATCATCAGCCGAACCAAAGAATATGAACTACATAGCTCTAGCGTTCATGATTTCGAGAAAGCCTTCGACTCGATTTATCCCAAAGCAATAAGAAGCCTTAACAAATCAGGGATCGACAAACCTTATATAGAAACTCTTGCTAATATATATCAAGAAGCTAAAGCCAGAGTTGTAATATACAAGGAGCTAACTCCTGAATTTCCCACTAGCAAAGGAGTATGACAAGGAGACGCAATATCTCCAAAGCTGTTCACAGCAGCACTAGAGGAAATCTTCCGCAAACTGAACTGGACTACCAGGGCCTGCAAATAGATGGAGAATACCTTAGCCATCTAAGATTCGCAGACGACATAGTTCTAATTGCCAATACCCTGCAGAACTACAACAACAAATAAATGAACTGAATGCGGCTAGTAAGAAGTAGGTCTCAAAATGAATCTAGCAAAAACTAAAATAATGTACAACGAACTGGCAGACGAGCAAGACATTATAATAAATAACACAAATCTGGAAATAGTAGAAGAATACATATACCTGGGCCACCTAATACCATAGATCAGGATCCCTACTACCGAAATCAACCGAAGAATCAAGTTAGCATGAAGTGCATACGGAAGAAATTCAGTTATATTCAAATCCAGAATGCCACTCCTCCTAAAAGAAAGCATTTGACCAGTGTTGCTACCAGTTATGACCTATGCATGTGAGACCTGGACACTAAAACAGATATTGCAAGAAAACTCCAGGTAGCACAACGATCAATGGAACGCAATATGCTGGGAATAACGAAAAGAGACCGCAAAAGAATAGAGTCGATACGACAAAGAACCCAGGTAATAGATGTGATCCACAGAATAAAATCTCTTAAATGGCAGTGGGCAGGACACCTGGCAAGAAGAACAGATGATAGATGGACCACCAAAATTACAACATGGTACCCACGAGGTGTTAAAAGACCTAGAAGGAGACCACACCTGAGATGGGACTATGACATAAGGAAACTCGCAGGAACAAATTGGGCCCGTATAGCCAACAATAGAGAACAATAGGCCCAGCTGAGGAACAGGTATATGGATACGTAAGGGAGGCTACACCATAATTGGAAATGGTTGTGACTCGGCTAACCATTTAGGTTGATATCAAAAATATTTTTTTTACTACTAACCTGAGAAATCACCATTATTTACTGCATTCCTCTAATCAGAAGTAACATTTCCCTTCTTAGGTAAATAATAATAATAAAAAAACACCCAGGTAAGTAATTAAAAAATGTCTGGTAATTGTTTCATATCACTTTTTCGGCTATTTTAAAAGATTTTTGATTTTTTTTCAGGCTACTTATATGGATACAGTATAATAACAATTCGGTGGGTAAGCTTTAACAATATGTTTTAATAATTTTTTATTAACAAATAAATACTAATACAGACTTACAGGATGGAAAAGTGAACAGGGCTGCTGGGCGGGGTTAAAACAGCAATAATCAAACAGAAGATAAAAATTATTTTATGTCACCCTCGGAACTTTTTATTTAAAAATATGACAAAAACTGCAAAATTGCACAGTAATTCATTGTTTATTATCATACGGCTCATAACAGGCGCAATTATAATAATATAATATAAAATAAAATAAGATGTTGCCAAATTTTGCATCATTCACGGTTCTATTAATCTATTTCTATGAAGTGTAAAGTTAAAGAGAAAATACGACTGTTCAAGAAGGAGGAAAACAATAAAATTACATAGACTCGCATCTAAAGAAACCCCGCTGGTGAGCTTCTTAACAGTGTTGATACATGAAACATGCTTTATAGTGCATTTAATGTAAAAAAAGCAAATCATGGGTCCTTTCTAATACGTCTCCGCATTTTTACGTCTTTAAAGATGCTTTGCTAACCAGAACTAACCATGACCGACTAGAACTTAGGGCTTTTAAATTTGTCTAAATTATTTGTAGAAGTTATAAACAACATTTTAACAACGTATTAGAAAAAGAAAACGGGGAATATATCAGTGGCGGCTCGTGGGTTAAAAAGTAAGGGGTTACAATTCTAATGGTTCTTTACAAAAAAAATAAATAACCACAATAAACTTAATGTAAATAAAGAGACATACAAAAACTGCAATAAAAATCATACAACTAGCTATGTATATTACACATATAACCAAAATAACAAATTATACTTCAATAAATCGTAAATCAGCCTGCGAGATAAATAAAAGTTTGCACTGGGACTGCAAACCGCATGCCGCTTATGAGACTAAATTCAGCGCCCAATGCCAAGATAGGCAACTCCATATACTTACGCGTACTCTTAATGAATCCAATTGGGTTTGCATTTTGATTGCAACCATCGCATCGGCATTGGCTTCGAGGATGCGACGCAACGCGCGATTAAATTAATGATATATTAGCGAAAGCAGTCAAGTTTTTTTTAATAATTTGGCTGTTGTTTCGAGGTAACATTAATAAAACAATAAATACTGATATTTAAATAAATTTTTAAAAAATCTGTAACTATGTAATGATTAATATATATATATATATATATATATATATATATATATATATATATATATATATATATATATATATATATATATATATATATATATATATATATATATATATATATATATATATATATATATATATATATTTAAATTTTATTTTAAACCTTTTTTGGGGGTTGCGCAAACCTGCAAACCTAAGGAGGAGCCGCCACTGGAATATATAACCACACTTTAAAAAAAAAATTATAACTTCTACCGTATCAAAAATTTTTAAAAAAATTGTTAATAACTTCTATGTGGGGATAATTTAGACAAATTCAAAAGCCCTAAGTTTTAATCGGTCATGGTTAGTTCCGGTTGGCAAAGCGACTTTTTGTTTTCCACAATTATATTTATATATTTGTTAATAAAAAAATATTAAAACATGTTTTTGAAGCTCCCCCACCGGATTATTATTATATTGTATCCATTATAAGTAGCTTGTAAAAAAAAATTAAAAATCTTTTAAAATAGCCGAAACAGCTATATGAAATAATTACCAAATATATGCCGTCATGTACAGTCATATTTATAGAAATTGTAATGTGTGTGTAAATCGGTCCTGATTCATTTTGACTTTTTAAAAAGTGTATGGTTGATAAACCTGTCACTGTAAAATTTTTAAAATGGTAAATAATTAATTTTGTCAATTATTGTTGGTTTTAGGGTCCGACCACTATAACTTTGGAAGAACACGTGGTCACGGCCGCAGCCAATCAGGGATTTTAAATAGTTGGCGTCGCATTCAAGGCGTGAATCACATGTTGTCCCAATGTTATAGGGGTTGGATCCTTCACTCGCTGTTGTGTTTATTGTTATTAGTTGGATCTGCGATATTACAGAAATATTTTTTACATTAAAATAATTTGATTACCTGTT
Organism: Listronotus oregonensis; assembly: GCA_019359885.1. NCBI lineage: Eukaryota > Metazoa > Arthropoda > Insecta > Coleoptera > Curculionidae > Listronotus > Listronotus oregonensis. The sequence goes on from JAHBCN010004058.1 coordinate 57,957, forward strand.
TGCTTATTGTGTCACTGCCAACACTAACCAAAACAACAAATCAATTAGAAAAACCTGATTTACGCAAATATGGTAAAAACTACTCATAAGACTTGTGCCCAATTTCTATGAATATAACTGTACATGTCTCTTCGATTTTTTTGGCAACAAAACGTTACTTGTACTAGCTGTCGCCTCTCTAAAATTAGGCGAGGTACTCAGTTTCATCTCTAAATCACTGTAATTAATATGTGTAACATTTTTCTTTAAAGTACCTTGTGTTTTATTTGTCGCAATTTGACGATGAACGGCAGTTGGTATATTTTAGTTAGTTTTGCTTAGTTAATATTGTATTTTAGTATTATTATAATAGCATAGTTATTATTATGATGTCAGTATGTTATATTTTCAATTAAATTATTACCATAAAATTTTTAATTTAATATTTAATTTAATAAACAATATAATTTTGTGAACACCAAAATTTAAAACAAGGTAAGTAAACAAATCTACATTATACCAATTTATGAATTTACTATTCCGCTAACCCCAGTAGAATCATCCAAATAAAATAGACACGCTTCGAGTGCGCGCGACCCCCGTATTTGCCCACGTCCGTTACGAGCGCTCATAAATCGCGGCACGTATTTGATGCACAGAGGGAAAATGCACCGACGAGAGTGTCCCTACTGCCTATTTTAATTCGGTCTACTTTGGCACTTTCTTTGATAGTAATTTGAAGAGTCTTACTTGGTATTACATTTTATTAAAATATAATTAAAATGTACCTGGTAGTTCAATGTCAAAACAACTTGATTCTTGCTGGCTTTTTAAGAGCCAACATCTTTTAAGAGGTGGCCTATATGAAAAAAGTTCATATTATTATGTTATTTAGGTATTCTTTTTACGTGTTTTTGTTCATATCCTAGAGATTTCCCATTTTTTCCCTGACTCCTTGTAAATTCTACTCTAGTATTATATATACTGTTGTGTTTTTTTTTAATAGTTTGGTCCCAGAATATACTATTTAACAGTTTATTGCCTTTCTTGTGTGCAGCGTTCCTGAATTCTAGATTTCCGTCGTCTGTGGTGTTTAATTCTAGGCGTTTATATTCTTAGTAATGCTTTTTCTAGTCTGTTTCCTAGTACCAGGTCTTGTATTGTTTCACCAATGCACATATACTTTATTTTATTTATATTTAGTTTTGAGCCCTATTTGCGATATTGTTTCATTATTTTGCGAGACATATTCTATTTATCATAATTTTGGGCTATCAATATCTGGTCAGTCTCCATACCCCTGTGTTAATTTTTATTTTAAAATCATTTACAAAATATTTTATGCTATGGAAAATTTCCTAAGAACCCACGGATTCAGTTGCATGTTAATAACACTGATCTTTTTATTAAATATTACTATTTATATATAGTTAACGTGTTTTTTAATGGATTAAAGTGGTTCTAATTAGATCCACCTTTAGTTTACGAATACTGTAATGACACGAGACAAAAAATGTCTTATTATGAACGTCCATTTTTAATCAAAATTTATTATATTTACAGTCCTCCTTATCACCCTTAATTCATCGGACAGGCTAAGAGATTTATTGAAACAATTAGGCAAGGTTTGCGTGCAATGGCTGATGAATACGGTGACCTAAATTTAAGGCTTTGCCAGCTCTTTATGTAACACAGAAAAATTCCTAATCGTTTCATAGGAGTTAGTCCAACCTAATGTTTAAATAAACTTTTCGAATTGGAATTAATTTACTAAAACATAAAATTTTATTTGTTTTATACAAACCGCCCGTTAAATATAAAAGACTAGAAACAAATTTAATTTTATTAAAACAAAAATACCAAACAAAAGAAAGAAGTCATCATGGCTAGAATTTAAAAAAAGTTAGACACGTTTACATGGCTAAACAACGGAGCCATCAGAGGACTCAATCCATCCGGAGGTAAGTTACTATATCATGATAACAACCCAAGAGCTTGTATTCTTTATAATAGTAATAACATCAGCTGTACACTAATCCCGGAGCTCTGCTCTAGAGACTTTGTTACAGTACAGGCAACCGCAACAACAGCAGAGGAAGGGACTAAGACATGGGTAGTCTGCTGCGTCTATTTCCCCGGAGAAGAAAGGACCTGTCCACCATCCCTAATGGAGGACGTCATAGGCCACTGCAGAGGAAGAAGACAACAAGTAATAGTTGGAGGGGACGTCAACGCCCACAACACAATCTGGGGAAGCACCAATACAAACAGTAGAGATGAGTCCTTGCATGAATTTATTATACGTGAAGGGTTAGACATAGCTAACATAGGCATAGAACCCACTTTGTGACATCAACCAGGCGTGAGGTCCTTGACCTTACTTTTGTAGCCATGATGTCAGTGATACCATCACAAACTGGCATGTCTCTGACGAACCATCGTGTTCAGATCATCGCCACATCAGATTTGATATAACAATTTCTAGACTAGCCGTCAAGAAATTCCGTAACCCAAGGAGGACACTCTGGCAAGGCTATGAAAGAGCGCTGGAGGAGTCACTCAAGGGGGGCACGGCAACAATCTTCACAACGAAGGGTCTTGATCTGGCAGTAGACCAACTAAATGAGGCAATAAAAACGGCCTATTAAGAAAACTGTCCAGAACAAACAAGACAACAAAGAAATAAAACAGTCTGGTGGAATAGTCACCTAGAGGGTCTTAGATCCGAGGTGAGAAGGCTATTTAACAAGGCCAAACTCAACCAACACTGGGTAACGTACAAAACGAAACTTACGCAGTACAACAAAGAGATCCGCAAGGCGAAAAGAATTTCCTGGGAACAATTCTGTGAACAAATCACAGAAACCCCGGAATGCGCCAGGATCCACAGAGTCCTCGCAAGAGAAGGTACTGCGAGTGCTCCCGGCCCCCTAAAAAGAACGGACGGGGCCTTCACGAGCACTAACAAGGAAACCCTAGGGCTATTGATTAACACCCACTTTCCAGGATCAACCATAATTGATCAACCTCGGCCAAGAAAACAAACCCGCAATCCCAGAAGACCCCTAAAGGAAGACTGGGATAAGGCAAAGGAAGTGGTAACATATGAAAAAATCAAATGGGCCATAGGCGAGTTCCACCCATACAAGTCGCCAGGCCCGGATGAAATCTACCCGGTATGGCAAAAGGCTACAGTAGTCTACCTGCCAAAGATAGGCAGAATTTCAGACCAAACGCCTAAGTAATATAGACCTATAGGTCTATCCTCGTTCCTGCTCAAAACATTGGAAAAAATTGTGGATAGATACATAAGGGATAACATACTATCACTATACACTTTAAGTGACCGCCAGTATGCCTATCAATCAGGAAAGTCTGCGGACTCCGCTTTGGACGATCTAAGCAGACTCCTGACAAAGTCAATCGATGACAAAGAGATAGCGCTTGGCACATTTCTAGACATAGAGGGAGCGTTCAACAACGTTCCAACAGGATCGTTAATAAAGGCTCTTACACGAAGGAACATCCCACAAACCATATGCTACTGGATGAAGGCCAGCCTAAGAAACAGGGTCATTAGATCCACCTTGGGCGAGGACACCATAGAAGCTGAGGTGGGGAGGGGCTGCCCACCTGCTATCACCATTATACTGGGCGATCCTAGTCGACGACCTTCTGGCAAAAATGGCCAAAGAGAGGTTTCACTCCCTCGGCTACGCAGACGACATAGCCATCGTAGTTAGAGGTAAGCACTTAGACTTTGTTTCAGAAAGGACGCAAAACGCACTGAACATCGTAGACGAATGGTGCAGGGAGGAAGGTCTGTCGGTTAATCCACAAAAGACCGTTATTGCTCCCTTCACAAAGAAAAGAGCACTAAGGGCACTCAGATTTCCAAAGCTCAATGGAGTGGAAATCCCCTTCTCAAAAGAGGTTAAGTATCTAGGAGTCATTTTTGACCAAAAGATGAACTGGGGACCACACCTGAACAAACTTGTTCAGAAGGCAAAAACTGCCCTATGGAGATGTCGCAGACTTTGTGGAAAAAGCTGGGGACTTAACCCAAAGATGAACATGTGGTTGTGTAAAATGGTAATAAGACCCATGATAACATATGGTTCAGTTGCCTGGGGGGCAAGAGTCTCACAGACCATAGCAATCAGACAACTTCAAAGTGTGCAAAGGCTAGCATGCGTATGCATCACGGGAGCTATGAGAACAACTCCAACCGCAGCCCTGGAAGTGCTGCTAAACCTAGCCCCACTCCACATCTACATACAGGGCAAGTAAAGGCGGTACTCTATAGGCTCAAAGGAGGTCAAAGTCCAATTATAGAACACCGAAGGACTCCAAGATGGGAAATAGAGGAGGACCAAGAGGTCAGCTCATTGTTTGAGACGCCCTCAGACAGGACAACCCCTCGTTTCATCTTCAATAGACACTTTCGTATTGTCATACCAGATAGGGAGGACTGGAAGGAAGGCCCTCCAATCAAAGCCGATCATATCTGGTATACAGATGGCTCCAAGACCAACAAGGGTGTAGGAGCTGGCATCTATGGAGATAAGCCTAGAGAAAAGGTAATCTTAAGTCTCGGTCAGCACGCCACGGTTTTCCAAGCGGAAATCGCAGCAATAGTGCATTGCGCCGTGAGGATTAAAGAAAAAGGGAGTAAAGGAAAAATATCGTCATTTGCTCAGATAGCCAAGCGGCCTTGAAGGCCATCAGTTCCCCAAAAGTTACTTCCAAACTAGTCGGGGACTGTATACAGGCCCTGGAAAAAGTCGGCATGGAAAACAAACTTACGGTAGCCTGGGTACCAGGCCACGAGGGTCATCCAGGTAACGAAGAGGCCGACGAACTAGCCAAAAGAGGATCAGCCGCGGAAATGATAGGCCCGGAGCCATTCTGCGGTATCTCGGCAGGTCTCTTCAAAGCATCTATTAAGAGTTGGGTAGACAGACAGTTTCAAAGCTGGTGGGTACAAACACCGGGGCAACGACAGGCAAAGCAGTTCATTAAGACCTGCTCGGCCAAGTTTACATCGGACCTACTGAGCCACAGCCGTAAGGTCGTAAGGATAACGGTAGGTCAACTAACAGGTCATTGTAAACTCAACAAGCACCTGGAAAGAATAAACCTGGTGGAGGATAGCCTGTGTAGGTTCTGCCAGGAGGCTGAAGAAACAGCCCTACATGTGTGGTGCCATTGCGAAGCACTATGCAGGCTTAGGTTTACTAGGCTTGGGAAGGAGAAGCCAAAACCGGCAAGTTATATGGAGTGGCCAGTGTCGAGACTCTGGAGTCTAGTTAAGAAGACGGGCTTGGACAAGGTCCTCTAAAGAACGATAGGAGAAACCACAATAAATCTGGTAAGGTTGCAGTGGTGGAGGTCATTTTTCGCCATCTCCGCTCAAATAATCTAATCTAATGGGCGTAGCGAATTACGGGCAGGGAGGGGCAGCTGCTCCCCCTTAGAAGAGTGGTCGTTCGCTGGTAAACTGTGATTCTGACGAGCTTCATAACTTGCGACGCTTCTCATAAGACCTAAAAAACTAACAGGCTTGAAGGCTGGCTTGTAAAATCCAACTATACGTGATGTGATCTCTAATATAATTTTTGTTTACATAATTTCTTACTCTAAAAAATGTCACTTATAACGACAAGGGCAGCGTAGTTTTTATTGTTACAAAAAAATAAATCATGAAACGTTTGATGAAAGCCCAAAAGGACTTTAAAAAAAGTAGTAAAGAACCCTAACTAAAGTAAACATAGGATTGGAGCGGCGACGCGGGTGGGAGGGATGTGCGCCTTCATAGGTAGCCGCTTGCATTCATTCAAGCTATTTCTGATTTTCATTTATATTTTTTTAATTACTACCTCCACTGCTTTGTTTACTTTTTTATGTTATGAAAATCGGCACAGATGTTATGAGATTTGCCACTACCTCCAGGTAAATTGATTATATTATATACTTTAAATTAATTTTTATATTCACTTTAATTAACTTTACTTTCTTTAAAATGTAAAACTTCGGAGGAAAAGACCGTATCAACTTTTTAGGTTATGTCTAGGAAGTCACTATGATGACAATTTCTTTTGTCTTTTTAATACCTTGAGGAGCGCATTTTCTTTTGCAACTAAATGTTAACTAATCCTTTGTTTTCGGTGTTGATTCGTTTATATACCCCATAAAGAATTGCCACTATTTTAGGTATCATGGCGTCTTTCCAGGCACCTAGATAGAATTTTAGCTGGTCAAATAGGGCAATTTTGAATAATAAAATTTTAATTTTATTACTAAGTCTTACTTTTCTGTTTTAACCTGGGCAGCTATATCACAATTGATATTAAGAAAATTTAATGATCTTTTTAATGGTGCATAATAATATACGTTTTATATTGATCTTGTTACAATTATTTGTATGTTAACAAAATGATGTCATTATTTTTTACTTTTTTATTTAAAAAAATATATCAAATGTTTTACCTTTAACCAACCTTATGATAAAAGCCCATGTTGAACCTTCTTAAAAAAAAATTAACTAAAAGTTAAACTTTTCATTAAAACTATTATGTTGGTGACAGGAGAAAATTTTTCTCTTTCAAATTCAACCCGGCAGAAGTTAAGGGACCATCGCATCTATTCTTAATTTTAAAACAAAAAACGAACTATAACCACAAAATATGTTCCTGTTTTTGATGTTTCTTGTTTAAGTATCATAAGAATCTTGAAAAAGCCCTTAACAACAGAAGAAAAAATAGTATTCCCAATTTAAACTTTAAAATAATTAAAGCCAATTTTATTTAATATAAAGTGTTATATTATCAATAATAGTAATTAAATTTACCTTATTTAACTGGATTGTCTACCTTAGATAATCTTAAGATGTATTAATGGCATTTTGGCAATAATTAAATAATTAATATTTAACATTATTATAGGTAAACAGGAGCTGAAATGGTGCTGTCCCAGGCTTGCAGGCGGAATAAAGATCATTATGGTCCGCAGTTCTGCAACGAATATTATAGTTCTTATCTGTTTTTTTATTACTTGGGACCAATGTATTGGTTTACTTTATAGAAGCGTCGGCCAAAATTTGGAAGTCCTTAAGAGCAGCTTCGATTTTGATATATTTTTTTTAATAATTTGGTTTTTCCATATTACTTAAAATCAGAAACCTTTTGGAGGGGGCAAACAAATATTTATATTGTTTAATTAAAATTTATGATATTAAATGGAACAATTTTTTTTAAATGGCTGTAACGTTGTAAATATTAATTTTCGTAATTTTTCCACAAAATATTTTTTGTAGATAATTAAATTTTCTACAAAAATAGTTTTACAATAATTTCTCGTATTTTTCATAATTTCGACGGTATCGTGAACTTCAATTTCTAAGAGAAGAAATTTTACTCAATTTCCGGACTGTAATAATTGCTTATAAGATATTTTTTATACATAATCCAGGAAACGAACCATTTTGCTTAGCAATTTTTTTTAAATGCATAGAATGACTTGAAATTTTGATAGTAGGTAGGAAATAATCCAAGGATCAAAATCTATATTATATCAAAGGGCGCCTTTACCTTGGAGGTGGTTGGTAAACTTTCTCGGGGTAGAATAATTATACAGTGTGTCCCAAATTGGTGGGGAATGCATGGGGATCTTGAAAACCACGATAGATAGAAAATCAGTTAAATGGGGAAAGTTTTGGACAATTATGTTAGTAAGCTAATTTCGTTTACTGAATGGTTTTATCTTTCATTTCGAAAATCGGCCATATTTTTTTTATAAGTGAAAATTTTTTAAATCTGTAAAAACTTCTTCAAAGCAACTTTTTTTGTAGAATATGACCGATTAGGCAATTTTTATTTTCTACGTTTCGGGTTTTTAGAATCATCATCAACTTTATTTTTTCATATGGACGCCATATTGGATTTTTACGCAGCCAAATAGTGCTTTTTATTCTGATTTCAATAATGTATAACATGTTATAATTTAAGAGTTTATAACCTCATTTATTTCAAAAAACAAATATTTTCTGAGTTGGCCTTGATTCCGGCGAACGTCATTTTTTTTGTAAACAATAAAATATTAGTAATTGGCAAAATAGATAAGCTGAACAGATATTTTACAGAAATGGGTTCGCGAACATAGCTACCACTACTTAATACCGTGTTACAACAAAATTACACGTAACAAGTTAATTAAAACAAGTGAAAACAAAAACAATGAAAAGTGGCTAAACTAATATTTCTACTAAAATAAAGATGTAAAATAACGACCTAAAATTCAAAATGTTGTCCATATTTCTCAACATATTAATAATATTTTTTTAAATAGTCCTAACTACCCTATGAATGATTGACTTAGGTATGTGGAATTCTCTATCAACATCCCTGGCTGAAGATGTTGGATTTTCTTTAAAATGTTTGTTAACTGCAGCATCTCGTTGTCGATTTTCTTCAAGGTACTTCTTAGGTCGTGGTTTTATAAAACTTCCGAATTTAAGCAAATTTGTAACCAGTTTTCGAAAGTATGTTAGTTTAGGATGCTGCCTTTCTGGAAAATTGTCGAAATACGTTTGCGCAGCTATATTAACATTTGCTTTGGAAATAACGTTTCAAAATATCAAGTTTTTCTTTAAATAACTAACCATTTTACAAAGTTGAAAATTTTTTAATAACCTACCCGTGCTAACTTGATAATGACGGTAGATGACATTCGCCGGAATCAAGGCCAACTGAGAAAATATTTGTTTTTTAAAGTGGATGAGGTTATAAACTCCCAAACTATAACATATTATACATTGTTGAAATAAGAATAAAAAGCACTATTTGACTGCGAAAAAATCCAATATGGCGCCCATATGAAAAAGTAAAGTTGATGATGATTTATTAACTTTACTTTTTTATATGGGCGCCATTACATTTTGTTGTAACACGGTATTAACGTTATAGCTATGTTCGCGAAACCCATTTCTGTAAAATATCTGTTCAGCTTATCTATTTTGCCAATTACTAATATTTTATCGTTTACAAAAAAAAAAAGACGTTCGCCGGAATCAAGGCCAACTGAGATAATATTTGTTTTTTAAAATAAATGAGGTTATAAACTCTTAAATTATAACATGTTATACATTGTTAAAATCATAATAAAAAGCACTATTTGGCTGCGTAAAAATCCAATATGGCGTCCATATGAAAAAATAAAGTTGATGATGATTCTAAAAACCCGAAACGTAGAAAATAAAAATTGACTACTCGGTCATATTCTACAAAAAAAGTTGCTTTGAAGAAGTTTTTACAGATTTGAAAAATTTTCACTTATAAAAAAAATATGGCCGATTTTCGAAAATGCATGTTTCAGGTTTTTGCAAAATTTATCAAAAACCTGAATAGATAAAGCCATGTAGTAAACGGAATTAGCTTACTAACATAATTGTCCAAAACTTTCCCCATTTAACTGATTTTCTATCTATCGTGGCTTCCAAGATCCCCATATATTCCCCACCAATTTGGGACACACTGTATATATTTTGACCACACTAATCGATAAAAAAATAATTTCTAAGCAAAACATGTTTTATGCATTTTTTTTTTGTAAAACGCATACTTTTTGATTTATTCGCGATCAAAAGTCGGAGTTTTTTGTCGATAAAATTAACGTTTTTAATCGGTTTTTTGCAAATAACTCGATAATACAATAATCGATAAGTATGCATCTTATTAAAAAAAACTGTAAATAACAAAATTGTAGCTTTTAAAAACCTAATAAAATGTTTTTTTTTTAAATTACTGTGGGACCAATACAAACCAAGTTGTGGTTTGTTAAAGGTTAGTTGTTATACATCAAACACAAAATTTCAGAGTTTTGAAGGCAAATAATGCAAAATCAACGTATTTTTTGTGGAAAATAAATAATAACTTTTTTAAAGCATTTGTAAAGACGTTTCTTTTAAAAAAAGGAATATATCATAAAAACTAAGTAAGTTATGATTAAAATAAGGTTAGACCAAATTTTTTTGACTACAAAAATCTTCGAAAACAAC
>JAHBCN010004059.1:0-67887 GCA_019359885.1 Listronotus oregonensis
CGCTACTCTTCAAATTTAGATCACAAAGTTCTCGTATGGATTAAATTAATCTTTTGGTTATAGAAAATGAATACGAAATTATTTTTTTTTTGTATTGTATTGAAAAACATTTGACACTTTTACAAACGACCTACCTAATAAGGCGTCTCATGAATAAATTATTAATTTCATGTCGTATTTTTTTGTTTTGATTAAAAAAATTTTTTTTTTTTAAGTACTATTTAGGTTTTAAAAAAAAAATGTACCAGGTGTATTTTTTTTTTTTTTAAAAGGGAAAAAAACCCACAAATATGGGCCTGTTCAGTCCTTGTTAGATGATCCTGTGGACGAGTTTATGACTATTGGGTTTTTTTTTTACTAAATGTTACCGGGGAAATAAGAAACCCCAACCCCCCGAAATTTACGTATGGTTAATTCTGTGCGTTTTGTAACAATTATTTTTTCCCCACAAATTAATTTATGTCCATGTTGGTACATTCTTTAAATTTTTATATTGAATTTCCCCATTTTTTTCATAATAAGACCCAAATAGAAAGGAACTCCCCAAATAATCTTCTGTTTTTAAAAATTCCCCTTATTTCAATTTTTTTTGTTTCTGGAAAAAAATAAAAGGGGGATCCAAGGAATTATGAACACAAAACCCGGGGAATATTTATACGATCCTCTTTGGGGTAGCAAATAAACCCTATTTTCAGAAATTTCCCCTTTGGTATCTTAGTTGCTTTTCAACTCGTCGATTATTAGGGGGAACAATCAGAAGATCCAACGAGCGGGTTAAGGGGATATATCAGAAGACAATTTTTTTGTAAGTTCATATTTTGTTTTTTAAAACACCTTGGGTTTTTTTTTTATTAAATCACTGAATTCCCCCGAAATATCCTTTTTAATAGAAATTTTTTGCTACTATTATGGATCCCAATGGTGAGGGACAGTTTTATATTTTTTTTAGCATTATTTCGTCAAAATTTTTTTTTAGTATTACAAAAATGATAATTTGGTATATGGAAAATTTTTTTTTTTTTTATATAAAAAAAATCTTAAAGTAACGGGGATGAGCTTAACGATTTTTGAGATATTACAATTTTAAACTTGGGTGGTTTAAAAAAGAGTAACATTTAAAATTAAACCCCCCTGGCTCGAATATAGGGGGTTTAAAATTTAAAAGTAATAAGAAATTTTTTTTTATTTTGGGGAAATAATGATTTTAAAAAAAAAATTGAGATGAAGAAAAAAAAAAAAAACCGTCATTATCAAGTTCAATTTTTAAAATAGAGAAGTTTATTAGTCATAAAGTTAGCTAATAATTTTTTTAGGTTTGGGAACTTCCTTTTAAAAAAAAATGTACTTAGTGACCTAGGGACAAATCTGCCAAATTAACAAATTTTAAAATTTTAAAAGAAAACGAAAAAAGAAAAGCCCCTATATGTTTTGTTAAAATTCTAGTCGTATTTTTTTTTTTAGATAATTTTAAAAAAACCCCTTCGACAGATTGGGCTTATCTGACCCTACACTATGGATTAGCCCCTTAGTGCTGCTGCGCTTCTTAAAATTTTGAACCTCTCGAACACTTTTTTTAACCGCACCATCAGAACAAGTTCCTGTAGTGACCACCAAAAGACCCCAAAACCACCACCACCCCCCCCACGCCCCCCAAAACCCAAACCCCCCTAAACCATAACTAAAAAGAAGATTTAAAAAACCCGCAAACCCTTTAAAATTGGGTTAATGACGAGCCTATTGTAAATATTTTCCTATTTTTTTAGGAAAAAAAAGTAGTGATAGCGTTAATAAAAAGGAAGCCACTGGTATGGGAGGGGGCGGGCATTGGGGGCGTAGAGTTTATTGGTAGGGGGTGGGGTTTATAGGACGCAAAAAAAAAAGCGTCGGACGAAAAATAGAAGTTTGGGCACATAAAAAAAAAATTTGGTTTCGGATTTTTAGTAAATAATTTGTTTATTATTTTTAGTTATTTATTATAGTTTAGATTTTTGAAAAAAAATGGCTAGTCGGAGAGTTTAAGGAAAAACCCAAATTTAAAAAAAAACAAAAAAAAAGTTTTGAAAACAGAATAAAGTAGTGACAAAATTGGGGTATGAATAATTTGACAATTGAAACGAAAATTTTTTACTCGAAGAAAAGGTATAAAAAGATGTAAATTGACACTCTTTAAAAAAAAAGTCATTAGTAAAAAAACAGGTTTAAAAATTTTTTATTTTTTTATTATACTAGTGATCTTACGCATAAATATGATCAACTTAAAATTTTTTTTCAAAACGAGAAAACTATAATTTTCAGAGACTTTGGTATGTACAAAAAATATTACTTCGTTTAATAAGAGTTGAAAAGAATATTTTGTTGATTACCTACCTACACATTCCGGAAAAAAGTTAATATCGATTTCAGTCAATATGATTTCAGTACGGCATAAAAAATAGGATTTAATATCCTTCGAAAGACAATGATTTAAGGGGGTTTTTTGGTTTGACATTCTGATTTTTATGCTTTTTTTGGGGTTTTTTTTTTTGAAGAAAATTAAGAGATAGAACTTTAAAGTTTTCAACATTTATTTATAAGTGTTTAAAGGATACATATAAATTTTTAGGGAAAAATGTTCATTAGAACCAAGTTATAGCGCTCTGAAGACACCTCCCCCAAAAAAAAGGACGTTCACTTCCTACGAAATCAGCTGTTTTTTCTTATTTTGAAACAAAAAAAGGGGTTTTTAATCTGTTTTTAAAAAAAAACGAAATGAACTATTAGAAAAAAAAATTTTTAAAAAAATTTGTTTTTTTAGACTTCGAGAAAAAAATTTCAAATTTCATGTATTTTGTCAACTTTCTGTTAAAAAAAAAAAAACGTTTTTTCAAAACAAAATTTTTTAAAAAAACGCGTTTGAAGTACAGTTACAACTAAAAAAACTTAACTTACCATTATTCGATACCAAAACTAAAATAAATTTCACAACGTAAATACCAACCCAAATTTTTTTTCCCAAACTTATTTAATTTGGGGTCTGTACTTTAAAGGTACATGTATATAGGTCTCAAGTATCAAACCTAAAAAACAATGGGGGCAGTCTCCCAGCGCTCCAAACACCTGCCTGTTTTTAACTGCTGTATCTTTTTTAATTGCTTCGAATTTTAAAAAACAATTTACCATTATATTCAGAAAATTAAAGGGAAAAAAAATTTTTACAAAAAAAACTGTTTTTTGGGGAAATATCAAACCAGAAAACCCCTTTAATAGAAACTTTTTGTCTGTTATTTACTCTGCCCTCGATACAGCTCTAATGACAAGTTCCGTGCAGGGTTAGCAACCCGGGGCAGTGGGATTATGGTACAATTACAGTACTTTAAAAAAAAATTTAGTATATTAAATAAATCGTTTAATTAAATTTGATCGCACTAAATAATGATAAAACTTTAAATAGCTTTTTTTTTGAAACTGTTAAACTGAAATTTTAAATTTTAAAAAAACAACAGATTATTTATAAAAATGATTAGGGGGCTCGTGATATTTTACTACTTCTTTTCAGAAAAATTTTCTTTATATATTACGGTCAAGTTCAATCCATACCCCCCGCTACACCAGCGCCCCTTTTTAATGCTATTTAAAATTTTTTAGCCAAAAAACCCCAAAAGATTGTGCCCCTAACCTCTACCCTCCATATTCTATTGTGATTTTTTTTGTAGTTTGAAATGTTTACACGCATAAATTTAAAATATTTGATGTGTTGTACTTTTGGGGTGCTATATTAAAATGTACTCTATGTAGTGTCAACAGTCATTTTGGGCCAAAGACAAACTTTTTAAAAAAATTAAAAACAAAAAAAGTGTTTTTTTTTTTGGGGTCTAAAAAAATTTTAAAAAAATTTAAAAAATTTATTTGAGGATTATGGGCCGAGATAGTAGGGGAAAAAGGAATATATGTAAAATGTCTAGTATAGTTATAGAAAGGTTGTTTTAACCCTGAGAACAAGTTGTCTTTTTTAAACAGTCGTATCTGCCCGAGTAATGCTACTTGATAAATTATGAAAGAAATACAATATAAAGCCATAAAACTGCATTGCTTTAAAAAAAAAGAACGCCCGTTTTAAATAGTGTAAGCCTTTTTTGGGAACAAACCCTTTAAAAAACAAATTTACTTTTTAATTTTTAAAAAAAAGAGAATATCGCAGCTGACATCAAAGCTTTTTTTTTAAACTTTTAATTTGCCAGTTATTAGTTATTTTCCCTTTTGACTGTTAGTTACATCATTTAAAAATTTTTCAGGGTGTTTAGTTGAAATGTTGCTCTTTGCAGCACTCAAACTTAAATAAATACATAAAAGATTTTCAAAACTAAGGGATTTTAAAATTTGTACAGGAGGAATTAACTTTTTCAAAAAAACCTTGGATGGCCGTTTTCAAGATAAAAATACTTAAAAATTTACTAAAACTTTAAAATGATCAAAACTATAAATTAAAAAAGTTTTTTTTTAAAAAAATTAAAAAACCAAGAAATTTTTTTTTTTTTTATGTGGTATTGGGGGAAATTTAAATATTATTTTTTAAAATTTACTGGGGATTGGGGCTACAAAAAATTTCTTTTTTTAATGGTTTTTTTTAGGGGGCGTCGGTGGTGGCTTGACGTTTCCGCCCCAGGGTTTACCAGAAGTTGCTTTTTGGAAATACGCAAACTCTGGGCCGGGGGAGCCCCTTTATACGGGGTTAAAAGGGGGGGCTTCGTTTCTTTGGGGGGTTTTTTTAAAGAATGCAATTTAGTACCCTTAATTATGGGGGGCCATGTTTTGTTGACCAACTCTTCCTTTTCTTTACAAAGGTTTTTGCCAGCTTTCTAATAGCTTTAAAACCCCTTTTCCCCCGGTCCGTTGTGGGATTTCCGCTGGCGGGGTTTTTCCCGTCGCCCCAGATTAAAATTTTTTTTTTCCTTTTTTCCCCGGGCCGGCCTTTAAATTTTTCGCCAAATTGGGGGAAGAAAATTCGAAGACGGGAATTTTTTTTTTGGCCGATCTTCTTGGTGATTTTTTTGGGTTTTAATATTGCTTTACATTTTTTTTTTAATAATTTCTCTCCCAACCCCCGGGGAACAAAAAGGGCCAGTGGCAAAATGTTTTTTCCCCCGGCTGGGCCTTTTTTTTCTTCACGGGGGTGGATTTTTCCATTGATCTTTTTGGTTGCCTGAAAAAAACCGGGGCCCCAAAAATTTGGGGAAATGGGTTTGTTTGGGGCCCTGGGCCGGGGAAATTTTTTCTGCCCGGATTTTAAGACTTCATTTTTTCGACGAGGGGGGGTTGGAATTTAGGATTTGCGGTTTTGGCCCGGTTTCGATCTTTGGCCCCCCCGGGAAAAGGCTTTTCGATTTCCATCGCAACCGTATACAGGATCCTTTGGGGTTTTGCAGTTTGTTTTAAAACCCATAAGCCAGGGTCATCCACAATCCCAAAAATTTTTTTTGAGGCAACGGGGGGGTTTTTAAATTTTCCAGAAGAAAGGTTAGGGCCTTCCCCTTTTCCAGCCTTTTGGGCCCAAAGAAAAATGGTTAGGGGTTCCTTGAACAAATTGAAGAAACTTCGGGGGGAATTTTTATATAAGGGCCCCATTGACCTTTTTAGCACCCCTTTAAGGGGGGGGTACCCATCGAAACTTACTAATATATCATTGTCTTCAAGAACTAAGTCTTTAATTTTCGAAAAAATTGTTAAAAATAGTCAGTTCCCCTGTGGGTTTTTAGAAATGAAAAGGGCTAGATCATATGGGTGAACCGATAGGGGTATATACGACATATAATGTCCCATTGTAAGCGCCAAAGGTTCATCGCCATATGATCTAGCTAACACCTATCACCTTCTGCAACCACACATCGGACTGAGTTTGATGGGGTCCCCCTCTTTACAAGAGACCCTTTTTAAAGGATGCAATGGAACATATTTTGATTTTCCCCCAGAAGATATCTCCAATTTGTTCAAATTTTTCTTAAAAAACCCCCTTTTTTTTCATGGGACAACAAGATTTATGAACAGAAAGGAGGGGGCAATGTGAAGCCCTCAGCCCGGTAGTGAAATTTCCTCATGGAAAAGTTCAAACAAGGGGACTTTAGACAGTCCCTTTTACAAGCCAAAAGTTTAATACAGATATGTGGATGACACTTTCGCAATATGGAGTCATGGACAAGATAAACTGCAAGAATTTCGAAAACTTTAAAAAACATCCATAAAAAATATACAGTTTACGATAAAAAACGAGGTCAACAACAAGCTAGCGTTCCTTGAGGTTTATCAACGCGTAAAGGAACCCCCTTGGGGCCCAAAAGGCATACAAAAAAACCCAAAAACAAGATCGCTATCTACATAGGGATTCCAACCAAAAAACCCTGTCAGAAATATAAATAATTAAAACTCTAACAGAAAGGGCAAGAAGAATTTACGAACCCGGGGGCGCTAAACGAAAAAATTACACATATTCAAAATTTTTTTTAAACCCAAAGGTTATTAAAAGGGGAAATAAAAAACAAGGGAAACCCAAAACATACCGGGGCCCGTGGGGACCGAAAAATTTCCCAAAACCAGTGGCAAAGCATTTCCGCCCTTTTTTCCCGGGGGGGTTCGGACAGGATTGGTCGATTGCTGGAAAAAAAAAAGTAAAAAAAAATATTCAAACCAACGAAAAAAAACAACGAATCTTGATCGGCCAAAGACAACAGAGATCCACTTTCGTCTTCAGGAATTTATGGGTTTCCCGTGCACATGTGAAAGCGTGTATATAGGAACTACAAAACCCCCGATCAACACTAGAATTAAAGAGCATAAAGCCAACTGTCGTCGGGGGGGAGACGGACAAATCCGTCGTAGCAGAACATCCCCTTTTCAGCGGACCATCGAATAAAGTTTGAGGAGCCTAAGTACTGCGACCACTTTGGGGATCCCTTTTCCGACTCTACAGAGAAGCCATAGAGATAGAAAAGCATAGAAACAATTTTTAAAAGAAAAAGGAAACAGTTAAGATCAACAAAACATGGATCCCCTAATTGGGGATTAAATTGCCCCTTTACAAAAAAAACCGACCGGAACCGATTGGAACCGGAACCAAGCCCCCCCACTGCCTCCCCAACGTTTACACTCTGACCGCGCAAAGTCCAGTGTTCGCGTACTGTCAACCAAAAACAACTTCTGAAGATGCCAACCGCTCGTTTTGGCAAACGTCAAGTCAACCAGACAATCGGCCGGTCAACACCCAAAAAAACCTGGAAAATTAGACAATAAAGCCCAATTTAAAATTTTTTAATAATACAAATGCAATTTTTTTTTTTATATATTTTTTGAACAAGGTTTCCTTGCTGAAATAAATATTTAACATTTTTTTAAGGGCATTAAACAAAATTAAAAAAAAACTCCAAAAAAAGATCTGTCGACTGGCATTTAAGTCACAAAATAAACTGGAATACTTCTAGTATTTTAGCAGAAAAAGTTGTTTGAAAACTAAAATAAAAGAAAATGCATTTATATTATTAAATAAATGTACCTATCAAAATAGATTGACATACTAATCCCCTACTAAATTAATTTTAAAATTATATTAGCATAAATCAAAAAATATTTTAAAGTTTCTTAAATTTTTTTAAAAAACGGATTTACCTAACTTTTTAATTTTAATTATTATTTATTTTAAATATATTTTTTTATTCCGTTATCTTGATAACGGTGACTGACTTTCAAAACGTTGAAAGGCATTTTTTAAATTTTAAAGGTTTTTGGGCTTTTTGTTTCTTTAGGCGATCTGCAACGTGTACGCACAGAATTCCTTGGGGGCCCGGACCGGTCCCATCTGACCAAATCCGAAAATTTTTTTTTAAACTGAAACTTTTTGAAAAACCCCTGGAATTTAAAAAAAAATAACTTTTGTTGTCGACTTTTTTTGGGACCCCCATATGTCTATAATAGTTTTAAGCGAAAAGAATTTATGTTTGGGAAAAAAATTTTTTTTTTTTTTTTTAATAGTGTAGGTGTTATCAAAGTAGAACCATCCTTAATATAATGTATTAAATTGGGGGTTTGAAATTTGTATTTTTAATATATTTATTTTTGTTTCAAAAAAAGGGGGTTTTTTTTTTTCCCTAAACGCATTAGGCCCTTACAAAAGTTTCTTCAATTTTTTTAAATTTAAAGTTTTTTTTTTTTTTTTAATGTTGTATTTTATTTAACTTTAGTGCAAAGAAAATGGTACCTAATTTGTTCTGTCCCTTTTGGGGGGCCTAAAAAAGATAAGACAAGAACAGAAATAAGCCACTGCCCTTCAAATTTCCAAAACATTGTCCAAACGCAGTCCATGATTTTTCCCGCAAAATATTGTTAACATTCTTAGAATTTTTCAAGCCCCCTTTTTTTTTTTACCCCTTTTACAAGAGGCGTAAAATTTTTTTCCCTTTTAATTTTTTTTTTTAAAAAAAGTTTTATCAGGGGGTTTAACCTTTTTCCCCCCCTGAGCCTGAAAAAAACCCTACCCAAAAATTTTTTTTCATAAAATTAAAGTTTTTAATATATAATTGTTAAAGTAAAATTTTTTTCGACGTATGGGAAAAAAATTTTTTAGCAATGTTAAAAAATTCGTCACATTTTTTCCCCCTTTCGCTCGCCCCCCACGGCTCCCTTTTGGCGAGTGGGGTGAGCGCACTCGATTTTGCTGGAATGTGTTGGGGCCCTTAAACTCGTGCCTTAATTTAAACCTACTAAATTATTTTTTGGCTTTTAAAAGAAAAGAGCTTCATCAAACTTAGAGTTTCTATACTATTTGAAACGATTCCGACTGGTAGTTTTTAAGAAATCTCAAAATTAAATTTTTTTAAAAAAATTTTTTTTAAAAAACCCTTTTTTAAAAGTCATGTCAAAACTGGTTAATTCGTTCGAGAGATATCGTTGTCAAAAAATTTTTAAAAAAAAATGTTTTTTATATTTGAACCACTTTACGTTTTAAAAAAAATTTTGGGCAAATTGGGGGGTCTTTTTGTATATCCAGGAATTCCCCAAAAAAAAATTAAAGCTTGGGGACTTTCCCCTCGAGACTCCCCCCGGATCATTTTTCGTTTTTTTGAGTTTTTTTATATTTAACCACTTAAAAAAAAAATACTGTGCGAAATTTGGGGGGTTTTTTTTGTTTCATCAGAAAATGTACGTGAAAATTAAAAAGCAGGGGACGTTCCCCAAGACTGACCAAAAATTATTACATTAATATTTTTTTTTTTTTTTAATATTTAAACCACTTCACATTTTCCCCAAAAAATTTTGACCAAGATTGGGGGGGTTTTATTTTTTTAATAATAAAATTTTCCGTAAAATTTTTTTTTGGAATTTGAAATTAGTCGGAAGTTGCGGGGATGGCTTGTTGGGTCAATTTTTTTTTTAATTATTTTTTTAAACCCCGTACCGATTTATGTTAAAAAAAAGCTAAATTAAATTTTTAACTGTTTTTTTTGAAACACAGTATCTGCAAATTTAACCTTTTTTTTTTTTTTCAGTATAATTACTATTGCTATTTTTTTTTGGACTAACTTTGATGTTTTTTTTTTTTTAAAATTTTTTATTAAAGTTTCTTGTTTTACAAAAAAATTTTTTCTTAGTTTTTTTTTTCATAAGGCAAATAAAAAAAAAATCTGAGAATTGTCAGTAACTGTGAAATTGTGCTGGTGAAATGTTTTATAAATTTTTTTTTACTTCATACGTGTGCATTTATACATAAAAAATTTTTTTGTTAATTTATAAAATTTAAGCCCCCGGGAATTTTTTGTTGATAAAATTAAAAACATATATAATAATTTTTAAACATAATCTTAATAATGAAACAGGTTTTTTGTTTATTTTAATATGAAGATGATTTTATTATAAATGGACTTTTTCAACAACTAACTAGGGGAGCGTAGTAGTAAAATACACCCTCTGAGCTACTGATGCTAGTAAATTTTAAAATTTCGGGGGAAACAAAAAATTTTCAAAATTTTTTTTAATAGGTGACTGTGAAATATCGCTTATATTTAATAAGTGTAATAAGCCCATATATTTTATTTTAAAATTAAATAACCTTTTTTAGACGTTTTTTGTGGTTAATAAGCAAACTTGTTTTTTGTTTTCAATTATTTTGTGTCTGATAAAATCAACTGCCTTTTTAAAATAGTAGACAATTTAACTTTTTCGAATATGATAAATTTTAAATAACACCAAAAAAAAATATATCCAAATCATACAATAAAAAAGTGCTAATGTTGGGGAACAAAAGATCATGGGAGTGTTTAAATTATACCAAGATGTGACAAGCAACTAGTTTCCGTATGTAAACTATTTAGAAGAATGTATCAAAAAATTTAAAAAAAATAAATAAAAGGGGTTTTTTCTTTTTAATTTTAAGGGAAAAAAGGGAAAAAAAATTAAAATTTTAAAAGGGGGAAAAAAATTATTTTTTATTAAAATTTTCGCCGATTTTCCACATTTCGTAGTTTTCTATAAGTTTCATGTGACTGAGGAATTTATTTTAACTTTTTAAAAACGGTAACCGATTTTTCCCGAGACGTTGTTAGTTTTCTTTTTAAATTTTTGAAGGTTTTTTTTTAAAAATTTACAGGTGATTGGTCCCCAAAACACTCTGTGGTTTACAGGGGATCCAACGATGACTGAACAGGCCATGTGAAATAGCTGTGTTAGGAATTTTTCCGTATGATCTAAAAAAATTATTTTTTTAAAAAATTAAAATTAAAACAAAAGCGTTAAAACATAGAACTTTTTTTTAGGGGAATACAGGTAGTTTTTTTTTTTAAGTACAGGTAGAGTAAAAAAGCGGCCTGTCTAGTCCTCGTTGAATAACCCTGAACAAAATAGGTTTGCCATTTTTAAAAGTGATAATAAAAATTTTCAAAAAATTTTTTTTTATTTTATATTACATAGGCAGAAACCCCCCCAAACAAAGCCGATCATATCTGGTATACAGATCCCCCCAAAACCAACAAGGGTGAGGGGGGTGGCATCTATGGAGATAAGCCTAGAGAAAAAAGGAATTTAAAAAAGTATTTTTTCCCCAAAAGTTTTGGTGGGTTTTTTACAAGGGGGGGGACGTTAGCATTTTTTAATGGGAAAAAAATTTAATTGTAAATGCTAACGTGCTGCCACCATATAAAAAACAAGCCAATTCCACCTCAACTTGAGTTCGAATTGCATTGTAAAAAACAGCTTGGGGTCGGTCAGCACGCCACGGTATTCCGCGGGGAAACGCAATAGTGCATTGGGGCCTGAGGATTAAAGAATAAGGGGGGGAAGGAAAAAAAAACGTCATTTACCAGATAGCCAAGGGCCCTAAGGGCCACCCCCCCCAAAAAGAAAATTTCCAAAAAAGTCGGGGACTGTATACAGGCCCTGGGGGAAAGTCGGCTTGGCAAACAAACTTACGGGCCTGGGTACCAGGGGCCCGAGGGCCATCCAGGTAACGAAGAGGCCGGGGGACCCAGCCAAAAAAAGGGTCAGCCGCGGAAATGATAGGCCCGGAGCCATTTTGCGGGGGTCTCGGCAGGTCTCTTCAAAGCATCTATTAAGAGTTGGGTAGACAGACAGTTTAAAGCTGGTGGGTACAAACACCGGGACAACGACAGGC
This sequence comes from Listronotus oregonensis, assembly GCA_019359885.1. NCBI lineage: Eukaryota > Metazoa > Arthropoda > Insecta > Coleoptera > Curculionidae > Listronotus > Listronotus oregonensis. The sequence goes on from JAHBCN010004059.1 coordinate 11,627, forward strand.
AAAGCAGTTCATTAAGACCTGCTCGGGCTGTTTTTCATCGGACCTACTGAGCCCAGCCGAAAGGGGGCGTAAGGATAAGGTGGGGCAACTAACAGGACATTGAAAAATAAAAAACACCTGGAAAAAAAACCTGGTGGAGGATCCCCGTATAGGTTCTGCCAGGAGGCGGGGAAAAACAGCCTTACATGTGGTGCCATTGGGAAGCACGGGGGTTTGGGGGGGAGAACCCAAAAAACCGGAAGTTATATGGAGGGCCCAGCCAGACCCGGATTCTAGTTAAAAGAGGGTTTTTTTTCAAGGTACTCTAAAGAACGATAGGAGAAACCACAAAAATCGGGGAAGGTTGCAGGGGGGAGGTCATTTTTCGCCACCTCCCTAATAATCTAAGCTAATCTAATCTAGGCAGAAACACTTAATTGAAATATAATTTTACTGTTGTGACGGATTTATTTATTTAAAAATTTTTTTTTGGTTTTCGCCGAATTTAAAAATTTTTATTTTTCTTTTTTTTTTTAAAAAAAGGTGAGTTTTTCTAATTTTTCAAAGGGGGCCTTTAAATTTTTTTTTAAAAAAATCTCCTAGTTGGAAAGGGACAGGGGTTTTTCTGTGTTTAAAAGAGTATATCTTAAGACCTGGACTAACTGGTCCTGCCTAATGAACCTAAACAGTATTTTATAAGATTAGTATGTTGATGTTGGTTATAGTATTTTTAACCTTTAATAGCCTTACCAAATAAGAAGAACAAAAAAATATCTTTGTTATTATTTTATTTTAATTAAGTCGACCAGCAGATCTTCTGCATATTTTGGGGTACAATATAAAAATTTATTTATAGTTTATTATGTTTATTTTCAAATATTTTACAATATGTGTAGTAAACTAATTTCTTTTTTATATTTCTATTAGTTTTTCACTTAATCTATAATCACTAAAATAACATACAAAGAACTTATAACTGAATTGTTTCGAATTTGTACAATTCCTTTTCATAAATGTGATTTCAATGAGCCCCTGCATAAAATTTATTTTGATCTAAAAACACTTTAAATCTCTTTTTTGCTTATTAAATAACCATCTGCTAAAAAATATGTTTTCTTAGCAAAATTACTTTTAGCGTACTTAAGATTTAACGTTCACGACTGGCCCTTTAATGTTGACTTCAGACCAAAAAGGCTCGTGACGACACGGGCTCTGCTGAGTTCCAGTATTAGTTTTTTTGGTCTGTTTAGGATTAAAGATAAATCGGTTTAGTGTCAATTAAATATGGAACATAATAAATGTAAAAGGTAATTACACTGTCAAAATTCATTGCTTTTAACAAAAAAAGGCTTGAAGCACTAAAAACCTATTCATTATCGTTTTAGAAAAATACCGGGTAAGTAATTTTGTGTTATTATAGTATGGTTGTGACATTCTAAACAAATGCAACACATTTTGTTCTGGTATTTTGTTAAACAAAATGAACAGATTATAGTATTTTACTTTTTAATAAACAAATGAATATGACACTTATCCACCGGTAGAAAATCCAAAGTGTTTTAATATACATATTAGCTGGGTATTCTATTCACTTTGCTCTCATCCGTGATGAAATACTGTAAAGGCATCTGCATACGGGACAGTAGTGGCGTCCAGTAGACTTAGCAATTAATGGCGGCCAGTAATTGTCCACCTACTGCTACGTGATGGGGTACTGGATGCTCAACGGCCAGTACCCACTGGCTGCCAGTAAAGAAACTAGTTTGAGATTCTTGGCCGCTCAGAGGACATTAGCGTGGTCACGTGACCTAATGGCGGCCATTATTGTCCGTGTCGAAAATGTTCTGTCCGCCAGTACAGCACTGGACGCTGTGGGAAGCTGTTGTCGATCCGCGATTGTAGCGATGAGTTCTGGTAATGCTGAGAAGAAAAAAACACCGAGTGTTAAGTGAAGTGCGAATAACATAACAGTGTTTTTGTAGTGCTATGTAAATTATGAACTGCTGTGATATCTCGTTACCCAGACTATGTCTAAGGCTAAGAGACAGAATGCGATGTCTAAATTGAATAATGAATTAGTTGTTTTGGGAGTACAAGTATCTGATATGGGATTTATTAGAGCTAGAATCAAAGCTATCATTGATAAGAGTTCATTGAATTGGTCCACACTCATCCTAAGAATTTTCTATATCTTAAGGATCTTCATCAGCAAGTTTTCTTAAAATCGTTGATGAAGCTCCTAGGTTACTGCGATGTCTCACCCAATCCTTGGCCCAACAAGATCTATTACTTTTTAGTACCCCATGTAATTCTTCACTCAGACAATGGACTACTTCAACCACAACTGCTTCAATAGCGTCATCCACTACATTTTCGTGTTCCTCCTCAAATCCATCCATTTTTATTGCAGAGCAGAGTTAAGATGAGTAATGAAAAACACAACTCCCGTGATTCCGCACTGGCCGCCACTAGAACAGTTTTATTGGCAGTCAGAACTGTCCCCGTGTGCATGGCTACTGTTTGGACAATACAGTGGCCGCCACTTGTGGACGCCATTACTGGCTGCAACTACTGTCTCCGTCTGCAAGGGCCTTGACTTAGCCGCAGAGCCTTGTGTCGATCAGGCATTGTGAATATGTGCTCGTGACGTAGACATTTTTTTCCCAAAAAGGTTTTATATTTGAATTCAAAATGTTTTTAACTCCATTTTGAAATTTCACATAAAAATATTTGGCAAAAGTGTTATTTAGGTACCTATAAAAGGTTATTTTTACACAATAAAAAAATATGTGCAAGGGGTCTATTGGTAATGCATTTGTGAGAATAGGGATAAAAGTTATTGCTTGTTAAATATGTCTACTAAGTCTGTTATAAATAATAATATTAATAGATTTTTGGAAACACATTTTTAATATGTTTTGATTTTCTTTAGCGTTGTTTTAAATGAAAAATAAAGATAAACTTTATTGTTGTGATTAAAAAGTTCAAAAACGTGATAGACCGACAGATTTGGTAATTATTTAAATAAATTTGCCACTTTAATTTCTTAAAAATTTCCTTTTTTAACCATGTTTTTAACTATTATAATAAGATAGATTAAAAAAGGGCCACAAAACAAGGACTGAACAGGATCATGTTCGTGGAAACACGTACTTAAAAAAATCTAAAAGAGTCGTTTTGGGTGGTTTTTGAAGTATCTGAGAAACTACGTTTCAAAATGATTTTAATTGATATAAAGAGTTATGTCATATGAACTATTCAGAACTAAAGTGGGTAAGTCCATTTTTAAAAACTTAATTAATTTTTTACCTAAAGGTTCTTTTTATACCATTTTTTAGGTGCAGCAATAAAATAACTACATATCGCGGTTTGTGGTTAGTTCTGGTCGGTGATGTTTTTTTCCACCAAAAAAAAAACCAATACAAAATTAGTTGGGGCAATTAACGAAAAAGTTTTACTTATTGCTTTTAAGTACTTGATCCACTTCTATTCTGAAGAGCCCACATAATAACATTTTCTAAAAGAAGCCCTAATTTATTGGTTAGTTTAGTTAGGATTTCGTATTCATTTTCAGTGACAACAGAAATAATTTAATTACTATAAGAAATTTGCGATTTAAATTAAAAAAGCTGACAACTATTATATTATAAAATAAAATAACTAAAATGACACAACACAAAAAGTAATTTTTTTGTCAAAGCCTATTTATTTGCACTTTTAGGAAATATTGGTAAAAGTAAAACCTATTTAATATAAACATTATTTTATTTTAATCACCACTAAAAGGTAGAATTTAACTTAAACTTAAATGTTTTGAAATTTCAGATATCTATAGTTACCTTTTTCCATTTTAAATTAAATCATAAATTTTCTATATTAATAAAATTAATTATATTGTTACCAAAAATAAATAGGAAATTTTTCCTATTAAAGGGATTATAAAAGAAAAAAATAACAAAAAAATGGCTATTTAACATTTATTTTTAATATTATTCTGTTCAGTCCTTGTTGGATGACTATACCAATTGGATCACTATGTACTATCTAGGAGGCCTTATTCATAATAAGCAGGTAATATGGTTTGTTTTATTCTAAATTATACTCTTTTATTCTTGCGCCTAAAAGTTCTAATATCTATATCCACCACTTCCTTGTCTTGTTCTTGATATAGCAGGTGCTAAGTACTGCCTGTTTGCAGCTCCACTTCTTGCAGCACTTATTTCGACTCCCTCGTATGTTCCCGAAGTTCCTGAACTACCCTGGTAAGAGTAACCGCCAGTGGCGCCCGCTGCAGCGTTAAAGGCGAGAGATTTTTGGATTTCTGCAGGGATTGGAGGTGGAGTGGGAATGTGGTCACCTAAAAATTTTAAAAGTAATACGTAAATTGTTGTGACGGATTGACTCTTTCGATCTTGCTTCGAAACTTTAAAAATATTAAAATGCAATTGACGTTTCGTTGACAAATTAGTCACCATTTTTAGGATATGAAGAAAGCGAAACTAAAATGTGACCAGTAATTTGCGCTTCATTATGGGATTCTTATTTATAAACAAATTAACCAAAGAAATATTAGTCACGTGATTCGTATTATTTGTCAGATTTTGATATTTTTTCGAAAAAATTCCAAAAATGTATTTTAGAAATAAGCCCTCGGAGTAACAGAAACTTCATTAAATGTTGATACAGTAATATATTCACCGTTTAGGTATATACAATTTACGTCATGTCCTTTTAACTAATTTTAAATGTAGCTCATTTATTATTTAATGTAAAATTTTCATATTTTGCAGACGTTATTTAACATTTAAAGGTATTTCTTAAATTCATAATTTGCATGACTTATTATAATACGTCAAAATGATATTCTGTAATAGTATATTACATACCGAGAGTGGTAAAGCCCATTACACACGATTTCGAAAATTACGGTACGAGCGGTGAGTATACCGTAATTCGAAAGAGTGTGTAATGGGCTTACCACTGAGTTGTGTACTATACTTTTCTACGACTTTATGTTTAGTTTTTTATAAATAAAAGCAGAAGATTATGTAAACTTTAAGTAACAATACAAATAATAATACAAACATTTGCGTTGTCAAGCGATGCTATTTGTTTCATAGCTAGCTTTAGGTAAAATCTATTGAAAGTTTTCAAGATTTTGGGGGCTCGGGCTAATGCGATTGTGGAACTGTTACGTTTTTTTTTTTTTTTTATATATTTATATATATATATATATATAAATATATATATATATATATATATATATATATATATATATATATATATATATATATATATATATATATATATATATATATATATATATATATATATATATATATATATATATATATACTTTGTAATCTCCTTACGCACAGTTTGGTTCTTACAGTATAGTGTTTGTAATTAGAGATTTACTGATAAAGTAGACGGTGTGTAATTAGGTTCTTACTAATATAGGAGTAGAAAAAATAAATAAACTCCAATGTTAATAAATTGTTTTTCATAGCCACCTATTATTTTTATTCAATAGTATTACTATTAAAATTGATGCCAAAATGAGTTTTCAACGAATAACTTTTATTGTGTTAGGAATTTCGAAAGGGTTATATTTAGAAAAATGTTTGTTTTTTAAGTCTGCATCTAACGGCTTAAAAATATACAGGGGCTCATATTTAAAATAAGAAAAATTAAGTGCTTTAAAATTTGAAGAGTTTGACACTAAATTTTGGACACCCTGTACAGTTCAAATTAACCATACATGACCTAAGCGACTGATATTACGTCACCTAAAAGGTTTCTAGTTTAATTGTATTAATCAAGCACTGTTGGTATTTTTTAAATCAGTGGTGAAAAACATTTTTTTTAAATATTTAATTTTTTTTTCTCTAAAACATCTAAACCGATATTAACAAAATTTTAGAGGAAAATAGATGAACACAAGAGGTACCTAAACATACAAAAAATACAGAGCATTTGATGTCACACTTTTTTGTGACACCTTGTATAATCCAAATTATTTTCCTGAAATGCGTGGGTTATAGGTAACGTCTGCAATATATGTAAAAATAAATTTTACATTAAATAATAAATGAGCTACTTAAGACGGGAGGTGAGATGCAGACCCTGTGATATGTATATATATATATATATATATATATATATATATATATATATATATATATATATATATATATATATATATATATATATATATATATATATATATATATATATATATATATATATATATATATATATATATATATATATATATATATATATATATATTATATATATATATATATATATAAATATATATATATATATATATATATATATATATATATATATCATGAACAAAATAAATTAACTTTTAATAGTTAATTTGTTTTATAGCATATTGCAGATAATAATTTTTAAACCTTAAAAATGTTTACCTATGCCAGTGTTAAACGCATCAAAGGCATACAGAAATGTAATTTAAAATTTTAGGTTTTTGATTTTTTTAATTTAATATCCCAATACCAAAAATGGTTTACTATTAAAGGTAAATTTTTTGATGCGTTTAATTTTTATTTATGATTAACTTTGGAAATTTGACACTTTTTAATTTAACTATTTTCCTAATATTAAAGTTTATTACTTCGAGACATGAACTATCATTTTAAAAATAGATATTTTATAAAGTTACCTTATAAAGGGTCAAAAACAAATAAACATTGCATCACAAGTGTTTGGAATCAAATATTGTCAAAACTAAGTAGTTTTATGTACATTGTACATTGCGTTTAGTCTTATTTTGCAAAAGTACTAAAATTTTGCATACGGCCTAAAAATTGCATTTAGAAAAAAAATTCTTATATCTTTTTTTCGATATTTTCAGAAACAACTCCACTTTTGAATTTTTTTCGGGAAAAATAAAATTTGACAGTTAATGCGAATCGCATAAGTACTACTTTTTTGGGTTAATTTTTATTTCGATCGAAGCAGAAATAGATGCCAAATTCAAATTTGAAATAAAACTATAAATAAAGAAATCACATATGATGCGGATATAACTGGTAAAATGTAAAAAATATTTAAAGTAAAAACTATTCAATATTTTGTTTAAAAATTCTGGATATTTTGAAAACAATTTTTTTAATGTATTTAATTGACTGAGGCTGAGGTCTACACCCTGGGAACATGGTGAAAGTATGGTAAGAAAGCTTAAAGAATATTTTTTGTTAAATAAATTCGCCACAACAATGTAACTGAAGATGTCGATTTGGGCTTTTGTTACTAATTATTACTGTCTTTATTGTAAGTGGTAAGTGATAAACTTTAGGTGCCTCTCACTCCTGGGGGCAATAGGGGATAAAAATATTTTGGAGGTTATTCTTATATAAAAATAAATTAGGCTAAAGTCATTTGTTTTAAATTAACCAAACAAGATGGGTTAGCGTCTTTAGATTCTTTATAAGGATAAAAGCGCCGTCTTGGCTGGATTCGGAGCTTTATATTAATTTAAAAGCTTATCAATTTTAATGTTATCGGTATCAATAAAGCATATCAAATTAGGTTGTTATTTATCTTGTTTCGCCTAAGAGCGTGTGTGTGAAAAAGGCATTGCATCGGAATATGTATGTAGTTTACTTAACAAATAATTATTCCTTGAAACAAATAAAATTGATTTATTATTACCTTCAGCCCTAAAACCGTTTTCATCAGCAATATAATTGACAGTAATGTGCTGGCCATCAGGAGCAGTGTAGGAATATGATCCTCTTACGAGGCTCGATGCTTGATCTCCTCCAACATTTCTTACTTCACCAGCTTCGTGCTGACTTATCTGGTTTTCAGTTTCGTATCTACAAATAACATAAGAACGTATGGAGAAACATCCAAAGTTATGAAAAGTTTGAAGGTCCTGATTAAGAGCTATGATAGTATAGCCCCAGACATAGTCATGTTAAAAATATAGCTTTATACCTATATTTTTAATTTAAAAAACATCTACTTAATAGAAGGTCCTGGCGTGTTACGTATAACATGTAAAAAAGTAAAATGTTTTTTTTCTGATAGCTCTAGAGATACTCGGAATAAAAAGTTTAACATTGTTTTTGTGTATTTTCGTTTTAATATGTTTGTTTGGTGGCAAAAGTAATCTTAAATTAGAAATTATGTATACTGAGCTTCCAAAAAATTTTAACAACTCTTAACCAAAAACTAACTTTCTTAATATATATATATATATATATATATATATATATATATATATATATATATATATATATATATATATATATATATATATATAATATATATATATATATATATATATATATACCTCAAAAAATATACAATAAAGAAAAATAATGATGAAAGTTACTGGACTCTTATTTTTTTTCCTAGTATGTATAGACACTGTCCTAATTTTCTGTTAATATAATTAAGTTTTTTTAGATGACTTCTTAAATTACAAAGGACATTTTTATGTAGCACCGGCAAATAAACTTCTTACTCGAGCGAAACTTTTCTGTCTTTCTTGTGTCCCTTTGTTATGTATTTCGTGCAACTTATCAGTCAAGCTAGATTTGTCGACTTGTTTTTTGGTTTATGATTATCCAAATTAAGGAATAACGTAGTTTTATTGCAAATGTGTCGTATTTTTACCACGTTTATTAAATGCGGTGCAAAGAAAAAGAAAATCATATTCTAATATTCATAATAAATGTATAAGGCTGCAATAAATAAAATTTAACAGAAACTTACTCAAATTTATAACTGCCATCACCAGGATTTTGACTGTCCAGTTTCAAAATACGAAATTGTGGCCCAGTAGAATAGCTGCTTCTGGATGCGGCAATATTGTATTGTCCTGAGGATGAGCCGAACGAAGCACCTGAAATGGAGCCGGTTGCTGGAGGGATGTATGAATTGGCTGGTGCTAAAAAGTGACAGTGACAGAATAAAAAGCAATGTACGGATACAACTGATTTTTAGATTAAAACTTTCGGTCAGTAATACCGGGTGACCCATCGGATATGTATCACCTGATTACTTTCTTATTTATAAAGATATTATTCTAATGCCCTCTTTCATCACTTGACAATCTATTTGGGCAACTTTCGGATTCACTGGAAGTAACTAGATTTGTTTTTATATCACCCCGTATGTATGTAACCTAACCCTGTGGAAAAAACCTCATAGAAAATGTAAGGTTTCAATAAGAATCCTAATAGGTCTACCTGGATCGAAAAATGTCCAGATAGAAATTCAATCATAACTTAGCTGATAAATTCTCATAAAAAACATTATGAATTCGTCGGTAATCTCTTTAGCAAAATAATAAGTTGGAACTGCCGATATTTTATTTTGCTTTTCTTTAAATTTTTGTAATCATAATCCGATAAAAAAAAACTATACGAAAAAACATAAGTTCATTATTTTTTTCGTTAATCCGTAAGTACCGGTATTGATGTTTTAAAAACACAATATTTTATTATAACTTCCGATCAAATATCGTATTTTATTTGGATCTATCAGACTTTCCACAGGGAACTTTGCCTATCAGATTCGTCTTAGAATTATCTTTTCAACCATGTATTACAATGTGACAATTGCTTTTAAATTGACATCAAATAATAATATATTCAGATAGGCTTTAGTAGGTCATGATCCCCTCGGACTATATTAAAGCGTAGTGTGCTGTGATTAAAAAAAACAAATGATATCTTACAATGTGCTATATATTGGTTGATGTTAGTGGAGGGTGATTAGATTTTTCATATTTCGAAAAGAAGTTCCAAGAGCAATACTGTGAAAAATAGAATTGAAACACTAAAACAGCTTACTTTCATTTGTCCATTTTATAAAACAATTATTTTTTACCATTTTAATGGATTTCATGATCATCATTAATTTAAAACATCCAGTGTAACAATAATAAATATTTTTATTTGATTCTTATGTCTTAAATCTTGGTGTAATTGCTAAAGCAAATCAATGATCGTGATGCTAAAAACGAAAAAAATTGTTTTAAAGAATATGTAAATAAAAAAGGGTGTTATCATTCTATTTTTCAAAATACTGCAAGTTGCTTAATAAGTTTTTATTTGAAATATGAAAAATCTAGTCACCGTTGACTGATATAAACCAGGCTAAAACAATGTAATATATTCCAAGCTGCATACTATAGCCCACTGAAGCTCATTTAAATAAATGCTTTATTGATACCATTTTAAAAGCAAATGTTACCTTCTTACACATGGTTAAAAGAGAATTTTAATTTTAGTTTTTTTCAGGTACACTAAAAGTCGCAAAAATAAAATATTAAGCCCTGAAAAAGGACAAATCTGCTCTGGAAACCCTTTTAATTTTCGAATAATAGCTTTGTAAATAAAAAAGTAATCAGCTGTTACATGTCCTCGGGGTCACTCGGTATACATCCGTTCAAACAATTGTCTTTTTACATGGATATACGGCAATAATACACTTAACCCATAACTTCTAAAACAAGACTGTGTTTCTTAAAAAAATAAAACTTAAGACTGACTTTTGGCTGAACATGTGTAAACGAAGATTTAAGTATTTATGAATACGTCACTTAAAGTTACTCTCAATTGACCCACCCTGTATATACATAGAGCTCCTATTTAAAAACACAACGATTTCTTTAAAGGATAACAGCATTATTTATAAATTGACAGTATTTTCACGTTCTATGAAAAATGCGAAAGTTCAAAAATTGAATTTGTGGTATAAAATTTAATAACAGCTTTTCTGCTTATCAAGCGAAAATAAAATTATACAACCTTGCTGCTTGTAATTAACTTTAAAAAACAGACTTTTTATGATAAAAAATATTTTTAGAGCTTAAACAACAGGAACCTGCAGTTAAAACAATCGGCTAGTAGCGACATGGGCTGCGGCATTAGGGTTCCGTACCAAAAACTTTATTAAATTATCATTTGAACTACGGAAACTAAATAAATTGTGCCATATCGAATAAGAATATTCGTAAATTTGTTAATAATTATCCTGCTTCCCTGGGCTTATTTTAAGTGATGTGAAAAATAGTAACAGTTGTTCCGTGGATGACTCTTAAAATTATATCTATAACTAAATCATTATTAACATCCAAATATACTGTTTTTTTTTCTTATGTAAAAAAGTGTATCTGAAAAAGTTTGGGCCCAATACAGTTCTTAACTTATCGATATATAAAATAGGTTTTGTGTAAAACCCCTTGTTAAAACATTATTAAAAAGTAAATAATAACAATAACCTTACGAAAACCGATTTGTCCTTGGCCAAAGGTTAACTTTCCTGACGAAGAAAGAAAATAATTTACCTTTGTTACGGTAATATGGCAAACAAAATAATCCTTATTTGGGGGATTTTTAAAAAAATATTTTTTACGGTTGGATGACTAAAAATTATATCTATCACTAAAGAATTAACTTGCGAATTTACTGTTTTTTTTTTATGTAAAAAAGTGTATCTGTAAATGTTTGGGCCCAATACAGTTCTTAACGTATTGATATATAAAATAGGTTTTTTTATAAAACCCCTTGTTAAAACATCATTAAAAAGTAAATAATAACAATAAAGTTACGGAAAGGGATTTTTCCTTGACCAAAGGTTAACTTTCCTGACGAAGAAAAAATAATTTTCTTTTGTTACGGTAATATGATAAAAAACATAATCATAATTTGGTAAATTTTTCAAAAATATTTTTTACGGCTGCATGACTTTGAAAATTATATCTATCACTAAAGAATTATTAACATGCAAATTTACGTTTTTTTATGTAAAAAGTGTATCTGAAAAAGTTTGGGCCCAATACAGTTTTTAACTTATTGATATATAAAATAGGTTTTTTATAAAAACCCCTTGTTAAAACATTATTAAAAAGTAAATAATAACAATAACGTTACGGAAAGGGGTTTGTCCTTGACCAAAGCTTAACTTTCCTGACGAAGAAAGAAAAATAATTTACCTATGTAACGGTAATATGATAAAAAACATAATTCTAAGTTAATTTAAAAAAAATATTTTTTACGGCTGAATGACTCTGATAATTATATCTAACAGTAAAGAATTATTAACACGCCAATTTACTGCTTTTTTATGTAAAAAAGTTTTGAAAAAAGTGTACCTGAAAAAGTTTGGGCCCAATACAGTTCTTAACTTATTAATATATCAAACAGGTTTTTTTTTAAAAACCCCTTGTTAAAACATTATTAAAAAGTAAATAATAACGTTACGGAAAGAAATGTATCTTTGACTCAAGGTTAACTTTGCTTACTAAAAAAGAAACTTTGTTACGGTTTTATGGTAAAAAAACATAATCCTTATATGGTTAGTTTTTCAAAAATATTTTTTACGGCTAGATTTACTGTGCAATGAACCTCTACAAATTTAATACTTAAAAACTTACAAGGCACGTATATGTATATACGGAGTATTTATCGTGGTTAATGTAAATTAATACTTTTTGATTTAAAGCACTTTAAAGTATACAAAGCACGTTTTTTCCGTATCTACATACAAAGGACAGATCTTATAAAATCGATAGTTTTTGCCATTGTTTATGTTGCCTGCAAACAGCGAACAGTTTTTTTTTTATTAAATAAACACTTTTATTATCTAAATTTCGTATTGTTAAAACATTAGTGTACATCCGCGCCCCAGACGATGCTTCGAATCAGTCTGTTTCGTAAAATTATGTGGTCAGTGCATTGTTTTTAAACCTTTTTGGCAAATATACATATCGGAAAAACAATTTTACTGATTGATTAATATTGTTGTCAAGCAGTTTTCACAGAACTAAAAGCGTCTGTATTCGTATTCGTCTTTGGTTCACACTTGCAAACTGAAGACACGATTTAAGAAATTATAATAAAAAATTAGTTGTAAAGCAAGGTTGCCTTTTAGTTTTTCCTTTTTGTTATGATCAATATCCCTAACCGATTTCAAAATATTTCAGTACTAGCACAATCGATAATGCATCTTTTCCCGTCCATATTTGCTTTTGACTTAAGTATTTTCAATGGTTTACGTACCAGCTCCAAACGAGGCTCCAGATGACCTGAATACTGATGATCCTTCGAAACTTGGGGCAGATAAGAAGTGTCCACTACCACCTGCAGTTCTTGCGCTACTTGGTGGTAAGTAGGTATTTTCAAGACGATCTCCTAAGGCGACGGTAAGTAAAAGAGAGCAAATAAACTGAAACAAAAAGGTGAGAACTAAATTAACAATTACACTCTCTTATTTATAGATATGTTGTATAGTGTCGTGGCGGATTATTTTATTTAAAAATACTCTTTTCTAAAAAAAAAAATAATAAAACTTTTCAAAATTTAAAACCTATTAACATTTCGGTGACAATTCGGTCGTCGTTTTCAAGATATAAAAAGGGCAGTTTTTAAAAATCAAACAATAATTATTATAAGTGTTATTTTAATTTTGTTTTAAAACAAATGGACAATTTATGAATTATAAAAAATTTATATTTTCCAAATTTTTAAAGAAAAATTAATCCTTATTTTTATTACTGCTTAAGTTTTAAGATATTTTTTTTATATCTTGAAAACGGTGACCGACTTGTACCAAAAGTTAAGAGGTTTTTTTAAATTTTTAAAGGGTTTTCAGTTCTTTTTGTTGACTTGCACGAGTTCATATCCTGGAACCCTGATTTTACCGGTCTCTTCTGGCAAGTCTGGCGAGTAACTCGAAAAATATTAAAAAAACTGAATATTATATAAAAATTTATTTACGAAAAATGTCTGCAATTCGGGATTATATCCTGAAGGAATTTGGTTAGTGTTAAGAATAAAAAACAGCAGGATTTAATTAGCGCAATTATTTATTTAAAAATAAAATAGGTAAAGATGTTTTTTGCCAAAGAGCATATGGTGGCTAAAATAATTATCACATTTCAAAAGCGTAAACTAACTTAAAATTCTTTTCTAATTTTTTAGTCACAAATAATTAAATTTGGATATCATAAATGGAAAAAGTGGTTACTTAAAATAATTATAAAATTAAATAAAACATTCATTATGTATTTGTAAAAGGTTATTTTGTCAAAGTCATTTTTTCCACAAAATAAGTTTAACTGTTTTATAAAACGGAAACAAACATGATATTTTAAAATAACTTTAAATCCTTTTTTTTATATTGAGAAATGAAAGTTTGTGCTTCGTGGTTTTTTCTGGTAAAAATTTTGTATTATTCCTAGTAAGAGACATAACATTTAAAAATTTCTCTTTTTTTAATAAGAAAATTCTTTTTCTGTGATGCCGATTTGTTGACAGATATTGTTTACTATATTTTGTACGGAGTAATCCAAAAAGAGCCACATTTGTGAGCTTTCCTTGTACTAAAAAAAATGTGATTGAGCCATCTTGTATTTTTTGTTAAAAAACACTTAAGAAAATGTTTTAAATTAAAACAAAAAGAGATGAAAAAAATAATTTTTTTAAACGGAAAACTTATTTATTGATTTGTTTTTCTATACGTTTAAATATAAATGATTTTGTATTTAATTTTAAAAACAAAATAATTAATTTACTTATATGTTTTATTTTGCCAATATGTATTAAAAGTAATAATAAAAGCTAGTCTTTAAAAAATGATTTTTTGTGTTTTGGCACTTCGGGTATTTATTGTTGGCTTCTCCTATTTTTCATTTAAATCGCAAATTTTTTATATGAAAAAAAAATATTCTGTTGTTACTTAAAAGTTATACAGAATCGTTTTAATAAAACGTTGTTAAAAAAATGGGACAGTTTTAAAAACGAGTCAATGAATAGGGTGTTCTATTAAGAAAACGTAAATTTTATGTCTTATCTTTTCTCTTTTAATTCGGTATTTTCCTAAGTGTTCTTTAGGATTCTATGTCTAGTCTTTGATGGATAATTTTGCACAATAATTTTAAGTTTAAGAGGAGAATACCTTTTTTAGTGACTAAGTATGTTTTTAGTCAACAATTCTAACAGAAACACAGTACTTAACACTTTCATTTTTAAAATTTTTACCGGAAATCACTTAAACTTAAAAAAAATTGATTCTCTTGACTAAGTATGTTTTCAGTCAACAATTCTAACAAAAAACACAGTACACTTCTACTACTTACCAATTTCATTTTTAAAATTTTTACGGAAAATCACTAATACTTAAAAGAAGTAATTCTCTTGAGAGGTGCTTCTTCGGCTTTGATATGCATTCTGGCGCCTCTCGCTATTTATACCGAAAATCATCTGTTGTCAATATTTTTCGGATGATACAATTAATATTTGGGAGCAATTACGCATCACAAGGACTTCTTCATTGAAGAGATTGTAGATGTGTTAAAGAAAGAGATCATTCAATACAGATTACCATGGGCGGGCGGACTAAACATTATTATAAGCATAAAGATCGTAAAAATAATTGTTTCACTAAACAGGAAGATACCAGATGTACAAGTTCAAAATCACCAAAATACCACGTATTCTTTACCCTTGATTTAGAGTAAATAATTATGCACAAGTCATAAAAAATGTCATGTTCGTTTCAGGATCCAAATTTAGAATAGTTAAAAAAATTAAAGCATCTTGTTTCTACAGGGACATCCAATGAAGATTGAACTAGGACATATTTGTGGCATTCCTCATATTTAAAAAAATGTGAAATAGCAGTCTTGTGCAGTTATTCCCGTGAAACATTTAAAAAAAGTTTAAAACAAATATTTGAGCTGAAACAAAAAACGACATAATATTATTATTTTCTATATGGAAAGACTATCTTATATATTGGCTTCTTTTTGAAATTGTCTAATTTTTATACGTTTATATGCTGATTTTATACTGTTTTCATTTTAAGTAAAAATAGTATTCATTTAATTCATACAAGAAATTTGCGATTTAAATTATGAAATAGAAAAAGGTAACAAAAAACCCTTGCCATCAGATGCCTATTTTGGATTTAATAACGTCTGCCTATTAGTTGCAGTTTAACTGGAAACGGCGTGAATTTGGATATTTTAATTGAAACACCCTGTATGTTAAGTATAAGCAAAAAGTATATTCAGCAGATAGAGTCTCCAAAACTAGTTACAATAACCATAATACATTTTCAGGATATTCATTTGTTTTCTTCGAATATATGCAAATATAAATATCTAAGGTCGTTTAGGCAATAGATATAATAGAGATTTTATGTGAGAAATGGCTTGTGGAATTTGAATTTATTTGGAATCTTTCATTAAAAATATCGAAATTTACGCCACCCCCGGTTAAATCGGAAGTAAATTATCCCCAAGGTAGCATGTAATAAAAAGATGACTTTACTTTAAAAAAATAAACAAAGTTATTTTAAAATATCATGTTTGTTTCCGTTTTATAAAACAGTTAAAAGCGATATGATTTCATTTAAGACAATATAAGGCTTGGTAGTGATTTCGTTCTCACCTGGTTTACCTGAAATGCCAAATTACAAAAAGTTAATGTTCTGTCAAAGTCTAGCTTTTTAACTAATTTTAATACATACAGGTAGAAAAGAAACATATTATTATTAATTAAACATTAGTAACAAAACAAATTTAATAATTTTGATATTCAATAGAGCCTCTAAATACAAGTCACAAATATGGCCAATCCTCGTTGGATGACCTTGTACTTCACCTCAAAAAAGGTGTATCCAATAAGGCACACACAGCGTAGTATAATGAAATAATTTGATTTAAATTTACAAATATTCGAAATCAAAAACCGATAGATGTAAAAATAGATTTGCGGTAGGTAAACCTATTTTGTGAAAACTTCACAAGGAAGTTTGATATAGGCTATGGAAGGAAGAAATATGCCAATAATCCATAAAACGCCTTCCGCAAGCAAGATAGTAAGATCATTAAATAACCCGAGAGATTCGGTGGAAGTAACCCTAATACTAAAAATTTGTAAAAAATATGTATGCTGTAAATTAAAGTCAAGACCGAACCTATCTCGTCGAGAACGGCAACTAAACCCTTGCAGAAAGGTAAATTGCTTCGTTGTTTTTGCATCATCCTTATTTTTAATGTATTTTCTTAAATTTAACCGACGTTAACCCAAACATACTAAAAGTCAAAAAATATTTTAAATAAGATATTATTAACTGAAATATTAAACCAATATTTAATCAGTCTTCTTTGATTCCCCGACGAGCTGCCACTAAAAAATGTCTTATGTATACAAATCTTGCAAAATTACTTTGGAATTTTTTTTTTCAAGGCAATTTGCAAATACGTTCAAAACCTAGTTCTCACCTATACTGCAAGTATAGAAACTTAATGTTACGCCAGTGTTTTATGCGATTTTAAAGGGAGTGTCCAACATTAGAATATTGAAGGGAACAAGGCTGGCGTAAAATTTAAATACAAAATAAATAGAATTCCATCTATTGTTTGTCATAACTACTTATTCTTGAATCAATAGCGATAATATAACTATAATTTGTACAAATAAAAGAGTTTTGAGAATCAAAAAAATAAATTAAATTGAAATCCTAAAAACGTTTAAAATATTACAAATTTGGTTTAGTTTGATTATGTGTGTTTTAATTTGATTCCCAAAAAAATCACTAATTTAAGGCCGTTTGACACAATCACATTTTTGATAACCTCCTCCCCAACTCCACCCCATACCAAAGCCTGCCACGTAAGCTTACAGATTTAAAAACCGTTTAATCAGAAATTCCATCCCACGCCCAGCTAAACGATCACTATCCATACCCTTCGACCCCAACAAGTGAACCTCCTCCCCACGCTGTACCAAACCCTGTCATGTGACTTTTCCCTACTTACGGGTTATAAAACTGTTTGATTATGAATAGTAAGTACATGACATGCTTTGGTACAGCATGGGATAGGGGTTTCAACTATTGGGGTGAAAGGATATTGGGTAGTGATCGTTACCATTGCTTATTGCCAAAAAAAGATTTTAGGCCAAATATATAAAGAAAATGTTATATAAACAAAGCTCTGAAACGACCCCATTTTTAAGATACGGAGTGTAAAACAATCTTTTTTAATTGAGATTTTCATCTTGTTTACCGATCGGATAATAAACTTGTGTTTCTATTATGTTTCTATTATGGACCATTACCATTAATAATATTGATTCGATACATGTTACGTATTTTCTGTGTAAGTTCCACATAAGGGGAATTAACCCGACAAACTTAACGACTTTTTAGTATTCTAATTTTAAACCTGCGTGGTACGAAAAGAATAACATTTAAAATGTTAATGCTTCTTAAATACATGCAGATAATCTTTATTTTATTGATTCTTGGTAAAAAATAAAATTGTTATTAATTTTAAAGAATAAACTTGCTCAAAGCTATGCCACTGGTCTTTAATAGTAACAAAAGGTAATCGAAAAACCAGATTTAAAAATAAGGAAAAAATCTCAATTTTAGACATTTTTCGTTCACTCTCTATATCTTTAAAATTACAGTAAGCAATGGCATATATATTTTGAGTTACTCTGTATATTGCATTTATGTAAGGAACGTAAAAACGAATTTTAGTAATACAAACGTTTTTCTATAAAGTGGGAGATACTGAAATATTTATCGAATATGACACTCTGTAAATAATCATGTACGCCATTTTAATAATACATTTTTAATATTTCGAACAAGATACAAGCTTCGTAACCTTTTCTCTCAACTGAACTATAAAAATACATCTTCGTTTTTAATGTTACGTCTCAAGTTTAATTTCGCAAAATATTATGAAATTCAATTTATAAATATCCAGATAAGTACAGGTGACCTCAAATAATATTTTTTTGTTTACTAAATAAGTTTTTTATATTTGACACAGTTATCAGTGGCACATCTGGGATTTTCAAAAATTTTAATCTAAAAAGTGAAACATGGAAAACATACCAAATATATACCAAATACTATTGGCTCCAAGACGAACACTTTGGCAAAGAAAATTTATGGTAATTGTGTAGAATCGCGCCTCCACCTATTTTTGACCATAAAAAATCAAAAATAAAGACATTGATAGGTTTTTTAATTTTGTTTCATTTTTCGGCGGATTTACGAATCTTTTAAAAAACATTTTCGATGTAAATTTTTATTTTGAAAAAAAAAGAGTATTTTTCAAGTTTTTCGTTAATAAAATGAATCCATTTAGGTTTAGCAACTTCTAGTGATTGGTTTCATATTCTAAGGGTTAAAACAAATAATTTTAATTTTTTTAAATAAATTTTTTTGGATTTTTCAATTTTTTTTTTAATTTTTTTCAAAATTATTCTACTTTTGATGAACTTAAAGAATAAAAATATTTGACAACTCAAAAATAATTTCGTCATGTTGATTTTACATCCCAAAAACTCACCGCTGTGTTTGCACGTCGATGTCGTGGTTGGGCCCAGTAGGATCTTTTGTAACATGCGCTGGATTTGCCGGTTATCGGCAACTCCATCCGCTAGCATATGGGACGGGATCCGAAGCTAAGACGAACACAAGGCTTAACTTAAGGTGTTAGCATACCGTGCTGATGAGTGAATGACATCCTGTGCCTTAAACAGGTGTCTCCAACGGTGCCTCTGATATACAGGGCGACCTCTCGGAGTATCTAGACTTACTGCGGTAATGCGGGGCTCTGCCGTGGTGTACTATTACTTCCCTAGCTCCAAACAGAAAGCGGACAGAACCGCTTTCATAGGAAAAAAGTGATAAAGGTCATAAGCAGACAAGGGTGCGCCGACCGAAACGGGTGAATCCGTTTCGGAAGGTGCCCCTGAAGTCACAGGCGCCTGTTTCACGGGGAAGGGCTAATCCATCCCGAACAAGCAGGTGCTTAGGAAGGGATCCCTGAATTCAAACAGCAGTCGGACAGAACCGCCTTTATAGGGAAAATGGTTCTCTGGCTTTAAATAGAAAGCGGATAGAACCGTTTTCATAGGGAAAGGCCGGAGATACGGCCTCAGAAGGTACATCTGGTTCCTGTAACGAGGTCCTGGTAGCTACCCACGTCACTATACCGGGAGAGGAGGGCATGACGGATCTAATCGTCTGCTCGTCATACGTTCCAGGAGACAGGGACATCAGAACACATGTTGTGCTCGTGTCCATGGTAGCGGCACGAGTAAAGGGAGATGAAAGGGCTCTCTTCCAGTTTATTATTGAAATCATTAGAAGTCTGATCCTATTGGGAGAAATATAAAAAGGTGTAAGCCACAATGGACCGAGCGGTCGCGGTGGAGGGCGTAAAAGGTCCACTCACTTTAAACCTTACCTAACCTAACCTACATGCCGAAAAAAGTGGAGCCCCATTAATGCACATATGCACAATTAACAAATTTGTATTTTGGAATCTGCAAAATAGAGTTGATTTTTATTTATTATTAAATTTTATTACCAAATTCTAAATTTCGCAAAATTATCTATGTTTTTCTAAAAACCATTGCCAGTTGAATTTTTCTTACTCAAAAATATCTATATGCAAATCTTTTAGATTCCTCTAATTTTAAGAAAAATGCAGATATTTTTGCAAAATTTGGGATTTGACGACAAAAAATTGGTTCAAAATCACGAAAAACAAACAAATTGCTTTTGAAACTCTGATTTTTCCTTTGGGGGGCTCCAAAAACAATTAACTTTTTTTGTTTTTGCACATTGTTACTCTTAGGGCCAATAGTATCTGGTATATATTTGGTGTGGGTATATATCTCCCTTTTTAGATAAAAAAATAGGAAAATCCTAGATCAGCCACTGGTTATGGTTATAATATTGAAAATAACAAACAAATCGTAAATGCAATATTGGAAAAATAAAATGGTATTTTGGTTTATTTTATGCATAGAGTGAAATGTTATTAGGGTATCCTAACCGTATCTTTAAATTTAGGTTTTATACAGGGTTGTCCAACGAGGACTGAACGACCATCTTTGTGACTTTCCTCACATTAGGAAAAAAAATTGAAAGCGTCTTAGTTTTCGAAACGTTTTAATAAAAGGCTTTTGTATTTGTTTTCAGTAACATCATAATTCATTTAATTTATATGAAAAATGAGCAATTTTAATGAGAAAATGAAAAAAGTGAGCAATAAATATAATAAAAAATCAGTATTTTGTCAGTTTTGCGTTTATTACTACTTCTAATACATACCGGGTGACAACGAAATCACCACCAAGTTTTTTAAATTTTTTGAATATAACGCTTTTCAATTTTAGCATGATATTGTGTTATCAGGTGCCAATTTTTAATATAGTTACATTTACCTATTACTTTCGGTTTAAATGAAAATTTTAATATTTGAATTGAAACACCCTGTATATTTTAGAAGAATTGAATTTTTAAAATCTTTTCTGATATAAAACTTTTATTATATTCCATATCTACCTTTGTTGGTTTTTAAGAAAATGACAATTAAAAATGTCCAAACGGCCGCACATTATGAAGTTATATGGGAAAACAAAACGATCCATTTTAAAAATTGTTAGGTTTAGATAAAGGTCTTCCTAACCAAAAATGTTCAGAAAGATAAGTCTAATTTAAATCTAATATTTAATACACGGTCGTGCCATTCAATCTTTTAACACGTTCACGACCACGTGGCACATATATGTGACGCATAGTTTTTCTGAGAAACTACCGTCACAAATATGTGCCATCGATTCTATTGCGGTTAAATACGAATAATTTCCTAACGGTTTACTGGCGAAGGATGCGATTTGGTTCCAGTTTCTAGCATAGTCTGGCACACATTTGAGGCGCGCGGTTTCGTAGTTGGACAGTTGTTTATGTATACATAACCTTTAAAATTAACGTGGCGTCTGTTGTTATTGCCTTCCGTTTAATTGATAATATTTGCGGTGTATTGTCCATAATAATAAAATACCTGATTGTGTTAGATGTTCTTAAGGTAAGTCCCATAAAAATTATATATTTTAGCTTAGCTGTGGGTGTCCTAAATATAGGACTATTTATGACACATATCTGTGACGCATGGTTTTAAATAGGTGGCTGGAAATTTTGTTATGTCGTATGTAAAGAACGTTTGTACTCTTGTGTTACACCAAGCTAATACCTCATTTTATCTTTCAGAATATGTTCAGAAACAAATTAAACGTTCACGATCCCAATTCTTAAATAGCGACGAGCTCGAGCAAGAAGCAAATAATGCAGCTTTTGAGGTAGACGTTGCCGAGAAGAGATGGATGTGGAAGAGGATATAAGACCAGATTCAGAACGTGACTCAGATAGTGATGAAAGTTCATACCAGCCTGGAGAAAGTAACGTAGAAACCGAAAGTTCAGAAGACAGTAGAGGGGATGTATCTGATCAAAATGGAATTATTACAGATAATGAAGACATTAACGCAAATCAAAATATCACTTATTGTGAAAATAACATCAGTGACGAATGGACAGATTCTGAGGATAACCCGCAACCAATATCTTTTACGGCAAAAGAAGAAATAAAAATTAATTTTGCGTTGCCTATTGAACCATTTGACACATTTTCCTGGCTTGTTGATGATTCTTTACTACAAAAGGTTGTCGAGTGGACAAACAAACGGGCTGAAACTCGTAAAAATAATCCCTCTCTTGGAAAAAAAGTAATATGCGGCAGTGGACAGATACTAATATTGAAGAATTTAAAAAATTCTTAGGCCTTTGTCTTCTTATTGGAAATATACAGATGCCCTTTCTACGACATTATTAGAGCAGCGATCCTCTTTACGAACATCCTATATTTGGAAAAGTTATGAGCAGAAATCGATTTGAAACGATTTTACGCAACATTTGTTTCTATGCTCCAGAAGATGACACTAATAGTAGGCTTTACAAGATTTCCAACCTGACCGGCCATATCTTGAATAATATTGACAAAGTATATTATCCATCAGAAAATTTATCAGTGGATGAAGCATTACTCCTTTGGAGAGGACGGCTGAAATTTAGGCAATACATTCCAAATAAAGCAAGCAAATATGGTATTAAATTTTACGAAATTTGTACCCCTGATGGTTTTGTATTAGACCTATTGATATATTGCGGACAAGGTACAGTGACAAATGAGCTAGGCCATGCCTTTGAAGTAGTGAAAAAACTTGCGGAAAAATACCTTCAAAAAGGACACACAATTTATATGGACAATTTTTACTGCAGTTATAATTTAGCCAAATACCTTTTGGAAAATAAGACATACATGTGTGGTACTTTACGCCTTATCGGTGCTCCTTCTTTATGTATCTTTGGTAGACCGTATAATTTGGGGCATCGGCTGGACTTCTCTCTTGGAATGACGCGTTTTTCCGTTTCAATGTCAAGGTTTGCCTTCTTGATCTTGTCTTTGGTAGTTTTTTTGAGATAAGTTTGTTGGATCCCTAGCAACTTGTTTATATGTGTTGTCCTGAATGATTTCTGCCATCTTGTTTTTGTAGTCTTCTGTGTTCATAACAACTGTTATGTTCCCTTTATCTGCTGGAAGTATGGTAATGGTCTGATTGTTTTTGAGGTTGTTTAGGGCTTCTATTTCCGATCTCTTTATATTGGGTCTTGGTGGTTTACTAGTTCTGAGGACACGGGCTACCTCTTGTCTTATTATTTCGGCTTCTTCTTCTGATTTTTGGTGTAGTGTTGCTTCGATGTTGGAAATAATATTCTCATTTGGTATATTCTTTGGAGTGATTGCGTAGTTAAAACCCTTACTTAGGATTCGTTTTTCATCCTCGGACAGTTGGTAGCTTGAAATGTTATGCACTACCTTATCGATGTCTATTGGTTTCATTTGTGGATGTGTCTTGTCTTTAGTTGGGCAAATTCTTCTTTTCTTCTCGGTTTCTCTTATCTATGATATATATATATATATATATATATATATATATATATATTATATATATATATATATATATATATATATATATATATATATATATATATATATATATATATATATATATATATATATATATAATATATATATATATATATATATATATATATATATATATATATATATATATATATATCAGATTATAATAGTTTATTTTGAGTAAAAATTTAATGACAGTTTATAAAGAAAAGGTAATTATAATATCCCGATCTTAAATTTTTAAATTTTTGGGTACTGCAAAAATTAGCAAAAGGCTCAAAAATTAACATGTTTACAATTTTACTAACGCATTTTATTAACATGAGAAAATAAATTAATATTAATACTTTTAAAGGAAGGTTATTATGTTTAATATAAACATTTTTCTATGACTTTTTAATTTTAGTTTTATGTTATGTACAATCGATGTGAAATTTTGTCATGTTTGAAAATTAACAGGTGATTATTACATTGCCTTCCCTATGGGAAAAATATATGCACTTTTGATTTTTTAAAAAAGTTACAAATTTCTTACTATAATTTTAAAGCATTCCTACCTTTCTTTAAACAAATGAATATCATAACTTTTGACCCAGAAACTCCCAGCAGAGAAGCCACGAAATTTGTACTTTGTATAATTCTTTAGAGATTTTTTTAGGATTTCAACCGTAAAATGTTTAAACTCAGAATGAAATAAATTTTTGTACTTTTTTCGACACATTTATGTTAGTAATTAGACCCAAGACTTCGTAAATTGGCTAAAAAGAAAAAAAACCCTTTTTATGTTATAATTAAAGCAGCACGTATGTTTTTACTAGCATTTATTACATTTTTGTTCGCAAGAAACCGATTTACGTTTTTACGATTTTCCCAATTCAATACATTTTTTTCGTCATAATTCGGCCCAATGGAGTACAATTAGACCCCTTTTAGTAAACAATATTATTTTAATAAAGAGCAACTGATTAAATATAATCATTTATTAATTGCTAAATATTAGTTTAAAAATCGTAAAATCATTAAAAAGAGCAACAATAAGAGAATATAATATTTATGTCCCTAGTAGCAACACATAACTGTTCGTTTCAAATTAGGCATCCGTTATTAAGTCATAAAATATTTTCACATTTTAATGTGTATTAAAAAAATAACCTAACAGTTTTAATTAAATGATAATGTAAAAATTTAAATAACACAATATATTAATAATAGTAAAAGCAACTTAAAAATAGCGTGATAAATATGGCGTTATATTTTGTTCCCCATAGTAAGGAATTATTATTTTGTAAATTTAAGTTTATTATATGTTCTGGGTAAAATTAGGTTTGACATAAAGCAATAACGTAAAAGCTTTAGAACCGCAAGTTTTTATAATAAGGCAAGATTGATTTAAAATTCTTGTAAGAATTTTGAATATAGTTTGCAAACAAACAAAAAACAATAATATTAGCACGAATGCGATATTAAAGTAACTTTTTTAGAAAAGTCAATTTTGCCGAACTTCTGGTAAAACAGAAATTAGTATTATTATGCCTTCAACAGAAAGTCTTTAACAAGAGTTAAATTAACCAGTTAATTAATTTTCAGATTTGTTTGGTTTCCCATATAACTGCATAATGTGTGGTGGTATATACATGTATGTGGTGGCGATTCATTTTCTCGAAAACCAAAAAAGATAGGGATAAGTTATAATTAGAAGTATCTTGTAAAATACTGTTACGGACTTTCTTTAGTTAGTGTTTGATTATTAGAAATGTAAAAGGTTAGAATTATTTTATTTAGGTTAATAATTTATTTAAAATAGGTTACCTTAGTTTTTCCCTTTTTCAACGGTCATTGCGGATTATCCCGAGGGCGCTGGAGACATTCATTTTACACTTTTCTTACATCCTGTAATAAAAGAATTGGTAATTGCTCGAAAGGCCTTCCCATTTAAAATTTGATAGGGGAGGGCGCTGGATTCAAAATTTTTGGCAACGTTTGTTTTCGAAATATTTTGAAAATCAAACTAACCATTTATATTTTCCTTTTGACAGAATTCTTGATTTTTACACATTGGTACACAATACCCAAACCCTTTTTAGAAACTTGTTTTTATATTAATTTTACATTTTTCCCATTAATTGCAAACCTCCACTTTCACACGCCGCAACGTGTAGGCAACCATGTATACATACCTTTTTGAAACAAATGGTTGTTGCCTTTGAACTTGAAATTCCAATTTAATGGGAAAAGGTGAAAAAATAAAATACAATTTAAAGTTTTAAAAATATTGGTGCCCTTTAATTAAAATCAGAATTTTAAAAAAAAGGGGAATATAGTGAAAAATTAGGTTTTATTTTTAAAAATTTGGGGATAAATATCTCGTAAACGAAACGTTGCCAAAAAAATTTTTGCAATTCGAATCAGCCCCCCAAAAAACCCCGTTAAAATTTGGTTCGAAACAACTTTAACAATTAAAAATTCTTTTTTTAGCTAATTCTAAACTTTTCCAGACTTTTCCATTATTTTCCACTTTACTATAAAAAGCGCGAGGAAAGTCCGCACGGGCCAGTTTAGTTTTGTCTACCGACGAGATAAGAAGTTGACAGACAGTTAAAGGTTAAACAGTTGTCATTATTACGTTACGTTGAAGTGTTACCATAGAAACGTTTGTAAACCTGATATCCAATAAAAAGGTGTAAAACCAGGATCCGTGTTTTTATACGGGGTGTGACGGAACATTTGGTGTCAGAAGCGGAACGAAATCTCCAAGGAAGCCAAGGTGGAAAGAAAAATTTTTGAATGCCAGTTGGGACAAGAAAACAAACAGCAGTTATGGAAGAATTAAGCAGCCTAATAAAACAAATGATGGAAAAACAAGAAGATCTAAAAAACGAAATGAAGACCAGCCAAGAAGATCTAAAGAAAGAAATGAAGACCAGCCAAGAATCCATGAAAGAAGATCTAAAGAAAGAAATGAAGACCAGCCAAGAATCCATGAGAGAGGACCTAAAAAGAGAAATAAAAAAAAGTCAAGATGAAATGAAAAGCCAAATTCCAATTAGTCAAGAAGAAACACGACAACAAATAGAGAAAATCCAAAAAAACATTAAAATAAGCCAAGCAGAGATGAAACAAGAGCTAAAAGAAAAGATGGTAAAGATCCGAGAAAACCTAAAAGGAGAATTTTATCAAAGCCAAGATGAGATGAGAAAACAAATGTTACTGAAGGTAAAACTTTCCAAAGAAGATGTAAAAGAGGAAATAGAAGAAATACAGTACACCGTACAGTCAGTTGAAAATCATGTTCAGCAACTCCAAGGCCAAATACAACAGGAAGTACAACAATTACAGCGACAAATTCAAAAAATAGCTAGTACAGGCGTCGTCTCAGAAAGTGGTACTGTAACGACTATTATGAAACCACGAACTTTTGATGGCAAAGTACCCTGGTTTACGTATCTCCGACAATTTGAATCTGCTGCCAACGGTAATAAATGAAGTTCACAAGAGAAGGCACGTGCCCTAGTAATTGCTCTTTGAGGTGAAGCTATGGAGGTTTTAAGAAACGTTCCCGAGGAGAAGCAATGCGATTATGAAACCATTGTGATGTTCCTGGAAACGAGATATGGTAAAACGCACTTGCAGGAAGTTTATAAGGCGCAGCTGCAAGGACAATGAAAGCCTTCAGGAGTATGAAGCTGATATTGTACGACTAATTAACCTGACATATCCAGCCTATCCAGAAGAAATTATATAAGAGTTAGCAGTAGGTAGTTTCATTGAAGGCTTACGTGATCCGGATATGAACCAGACGTTAAGAATGGCCAGACTAAAGAAAATATCTGAAGCTCTTGCCTATGCACTTCAATTTGAAACAGCTAAATAAACATCCAGGAGTCCGGCAAGACTTCGAAGAATAAACTTTGTACCAGAAGAAGGCAATTCTGACAACGATTTGACAAGAATTGTAAAAGAGTTACAAGAAATCGTACGTAAAAAGCAAACAGACGGAGACAACAGTATGACTTTCCGACGAAGAAACGGAATTATTTACTGGAAGTGTGGCAAAGAGGGGCATGTCCTAAGAAACTGTACTACATCAAATGTCCCTTTCAATTCGGGAAAACTCCCAGTAGCCAGCTTAAAGGGGGGAAAGCTGGCTAGGGCTACCAAGCCCCACCAACAACAATAAAAAAAAAGTATCCCGGTGCAAAATAATGGTTCCAGCTTGGTAGTACCTGGAAATGTATGCGGTCGGGAATGTGAGATGGTACTAGATACTGGTTCCACACATACCATCGTGAGGCCGAACATCGCAGCCCATTGCAAAATATTCCGCCCTGAGAAAAATTATATTTTGAAAACTGCCAATAATAAGTCTGGGGACAACAACTTTTATATACGTTGTGTTTGTTGCTGACATAATGCACCATGATGCAAGCAATACTTCCATTGGTGGAATTTTGTCACAGATACAAGATGGCCAAGAGAAAGTGATAGCGTACTTCAACAAAGTTCTTTTAAAACCTGAACGAAATTATTTGTGACCAAAAAAGAACTTTTAGCTATTGTCAAATCTCTGAGCACTTCCATAAGTCCCTTTTTATTGCCAGAAATTTCACCTGAGAACAGACCATGCAACCAAGGGTTGCTTCAGTTCAGGAATCCTGAAAGTCAGATAGCACGATGGTTACAACGTGTTCAAGAATACGATTTTAAAATTGAACATCGAAGAGGATTGAACCATAAAAATGCTGATGCTCTATCAAGAAGACCTTGCCCCGAAGATTGGATAAATTTCACTGCCGAAGAACACGAATCCAGTGCTCCGAATGGGACCCTAAAGCCCCGCCAAGAACAACGAAAATCCTGATTTTGGGAGATATTGTGAAACTTAAGACAGAAAATTCAGAACGACCCTCTTTCAGAAAGTAGTTCAAAGTCTCGAGATATACTGAGATATACTGGTACTGGCCATATGGGACTTTTTTGGGAATGAAAGAGGGCCCTATTGAAAAGAGTCTGGGTTCTGACGGCAAAAGTACCTATCAAACAATACTACCAACCAAAAGGATTCCAGAAGTATTGAAGCCCTGCATAATGGCATAGGCGGTGGCCATTTGGAGTTATGAAGACTTTTTGAAAAGGTTCGAGAAAGGTTCTACTGGCTGGGGGTGCCGATGTTAAAGACTGGTGCAGAATGTAGGACTGCGCCTCCAGCAAGGGACCTAAGACAGGGAAGCCATGGCAAGATGAAGCAATACAATGTAGGAGCACCTTTTGAAAGAATTGCCAAAGACATAGCAGGACCATTTCCAACAAGTAAATCTGGGAATCGCTATATTTTGGTAGCAATGGATTACTTCAGCAAATGGCCAGAAGTCTACGCAATACCAAATCAAGAAGCTACCACTTTTGCCAACGTACTATTTCAACAATGGATTTGCCGATATGGAGTACCAAGAGAAATACATACTGATGAAGGTAGAAACTTTGAGTCCGATTTGTTCAAGAACCTCTGTAATCTCCTGGGTATCCATAAAACCAGAACTACACCCCTTCATCCCCAGTCAGATGGAATGGTCGAAAGATTTAACAGAACTCTTGATAACTACCTGAAAAGTAAGGTAAATGACCAACAAAGTAACTGGGACAACTGTATACAGCCGTTTTTACGCCTATCGCTCCCAGTTCACGAAACAACTGGAACGTCACCTGCAAAGTCATTTTTGGACGGAGTTATGCCTTTTCCCGTTGACTTACTTACTGGACGTTTACCAACCCCAAAAAAACCCGCAGAAGATTTGTAAGTCAACTCAGTAAACAGCTGCAAGAAATACATAAGGGGGTTCGCAATAAGTTTAAAAAAAATGACCGTATGAAGTCCCGCAGAGGCTAATCATAAAAGGGGTTTTATTGTCGGTGAAAAAGAATTCAAAGACCCAAGGCGAAGATGGTTTAAATAGAACCCCTTGGCTGTGTCGTTCAAAAATCGAGGAAAAGGGATACCTTTGATCGAGGAAATCAAAAAAAGGGAGGGGGCAATGTTACGGACTTTCTTTAGTTTGTTTTTGGTTATTGAAAGTAAAAGGTTAGAATTATTTTATTTAGGTTTAATTTTTTTAAAATGGTTTTCTTTAGTTTTTCCCTTTTTCAACGGTCATTGCGGATTATCCTGAGGGCGCTGGAGACATTCATTTTACACTTTTCTTACATCCTGTAATAAAAGAATTCTTTCAGCTAATTCTAGACTTTTCCAGACTTTTCCATTCTTTCCACTTTACTATAAAAAGCGCGAGGAAAGTCCGCACGGGCCAGTTTAGTTTTGTCTACCGACGAGATAAGAAGTTGACAGACAGTTAAAGGTTAAACAGTTGTCATTATTACGTTACGTTGAAGTGTTACCATAGAAACGTTTGTAAACCTGATATCCAATAAAAAGGTGTAAAACCAGGATCCGTGTTTTTATACGGGGTGTCACGGAACAATACAAATAAAAAAGATACAAAGAATTCTTTATAAAATATCAAGATTCACGCCATTTTTCCGGTTATACCAGAAAATCATTATGTCCAAAATAGGCATTTGACAACACCATATATCATCCTAAAATTTGAAAGCCATTTGTTTTCTCTAATGAAAATTAAAAGCTTGTTAGTGATTTTGTTGCCACCCGGTATACTGATAAAATTAAAGCATTATTAAATTAATTCTGTAGTTACTTAAATACTAAGTTTTTTTAAAAAGGCACCTTTAATAAGTTTTCGTATATTTGTATACATAAAAAAACCAAAAAAATTGACCTTGAGTGTTAGTAAGAACATTCGCACCTGCGTTTTGTAAAAAAAAACTTTAGAATAACATCAACTAATAACTTTGTTTAAGTAGTCAGTCACGATTTCACGAATATTTTTATTTATAAAGATAATAAGTTGATCTTTCAATTATCTGTTTCCTTAGTTAGGAATAAGCTCTTATTCAGAAGAAGAAAAGGTTACGCTTTAATTATTTGTATTTTTTTATTCTTAACCTTAACCCCCTAAAAAAATTTTCAAATTTTTTCTGGTCAATCCGTATGTCCTGCGTCGAGGCACAGTGGGAATTTAAATTGATTTTTGGGATAAAACTGTAGACGCCCCTTATTTTTCATCGCAGACATCTATATTTTTGTAAAAAATACTCGTAATGAATGGTATTTTCAGAATATACTGCTAAAAATTTGATATCACTATTTTAAATATAACCTAAAAACAGTTTTCTAAAAAAATACTTTGCAATCAATTGTTTTTGAAGAAACTAGTTTGACGTAGGGTAATGAGCTTATCACTTACCACAAGAATTTTGTGTTGCCTTTCCGGTGTATGTTATACATTGGAACGATTCCTTACCTTCAACTTAAAATAAAAAGATTCTATACAAAACTAATAGGGGTAATAGCTTAGCTATAACAGGAGCAATTAAAACAACCCCAACAGCAGCCATGGAAAGTCTCTTAGACCTTCCATCACTTAACCTCATAGTGATGGGAGAGGCAAGAATGAGCTTCCGACTGCAACAGAACAACTGGTGTTACAGTTTGGGACACAACAACAAAGCGGTTGGCCAACATCCGATGAAACAGACCAGATGTTCCCAATACTATCAACAAAACTAGATAAAATCGATCGAAGTGAGTGGCAGCAACCCGATCTCCCCGGCACGGTTGGGGACATCATCTGGTATACGGATGGTTCCAAAACCGAGCAGGGATCTGGAGCGGGCGTGTACAGTGAAATGAGGAATTCACAATTCTCCATTCCACTAGGAACACACAGTACTGTATTTCAAACAGAAATATATGCTTTACTGCACTGTGCAAAAGAAAATTACAGGAGGGCTTACAAAAACAAGCGGATCTGCATAATAACAGACAGCCAGGCGTCACTAGGGGCAATAGTAAACCCCAAGGTGACGTCCAAGCTGCCATGGAAATGCCAAAAAGAACTGGAGGTCCTGGGAGAACGCAACAGGGTAACTCTCCTGTGGGTACCAGGACATTTGGGAATAGAAGGCGACGAAAAAGCGGATGAGCTAGCAAGACATGGATCATCCACACCATACTTTGGACCAGAACCTGCCCTCGGAGTGATGAAAAGCACAGCACGAGGGCAAACCAGGGAATGGATCCGAAACAAACACAAGGAATACTGGGAGAACCTCGGTAGAATAAGAGATGGAAAGGGCTTCATAAGGGGCCCATCCAAAAGAACGAAGAAAGAACTACTCAGACAAAGTAGGAAAAGACTTCGCATAACAGTAGGGTTGCTAACAGGGCACGATAACCTAAGAGGGCACCTACACAAGATAGGCTCATACAATGGGGACCCAAGTTGCAGAATGTGTGACGATGGCAAAGAAACAGCCTACCATATCCTGTGTGAATGTGAAGCGTTAAATCACAAAAGACAGGTATTATTTGGGCAACCGAAAATGAGCCCACAGGAATATATCAACCAACAGTCTCGGGGTTATACAGACTTGTAGAAGAAACAAGACTAATGAGAGGATTGGTATAAAAGACAATGGGAGATTAGGGACAAAAAGTCCAAGAGGCTGCGCTGCCTCCGGTAGTGAAAGACGGCTCCCAGGCAGAAGAAGAAGAAGAATGGGGGTAATAAGGAATAAATTTATAGGTATAAGTAAAAAGTACAAAGATTTAGGATTGCGTTTTTCAGAATGGGGTAATTGTGTAATCATTTTAAAAATTTCAAACTTTTTTGAAATCTATGCATTTTTAGCAAAAATACATAGAATTATCGAAATTAAAGTTGAAATTGCAAAAAAAAATGCAAAAACCAGTTTTTGAAAAATAAATAAATTAATAACAGTAATTTCTATTTTCTTAAATATTTTTAATAGCAATTCTTATTTTTTTAAAGATTTTTAATAGCAATTTTTATTTTTTTTTTAAGATTTTTGTTTCTAAGTTTTTCCTGAGGCAAAATACCTTGTTAGTGACAATAGGGTGTCAAGTAAACTGTGGATGCAGGAATTTTATTCTTTGTAAAGAGTGCGCAGGTGTAAATTGCAAAAATGCAAGCGATCTTTAAATATCTGAAGAGGACATAAATGAAGATATAAACCAGGAAATGGATACTGCCCTTGATGACCAATAGCTTTTAAGTATTTTAATAAATTTTTATTGCCATTTTTAATAACCGTAACTCTGTTTTATTTATATATAACCATAATGATTATTTACCATACAACAATTTATAGAGTTAACAAAAAGATAAAAGTTTTTAAGGTAACATTTTAAACGGTACTTTTTTATGAATAAAAAAAAATGTTTATTAGGAATAAAAATAATCTGATATAAAAGAAAAATCGGCAAATATTGATAAAATTGCTTAAATTTTAATATAAACACTTTAAGCCACGCTCATTTCAAAGATTTTGACGTATCTTGCCTCAAAAAAAGTTGTTGGCAAAAATCTTAAAGGAAAATATAAATTGCGATTTTTTCCTTTTTTATTATTTTTTTTAATTTATTTTGCTATAATGTTTTTTCTTTAATTTTATAAAATTCCATTTCAATGGGACATTTTATTGTCTACAAAAAAGCTTTCTATAGCTAAAAATGGATTGACTTCGAGATAATTTAGTACTTTTAAAATGATGACAAACTTATCCCGTTCTCAAAAACGCAAGACTAAATTTAATAGCACTGTGTAATTTTTTTCATTTTTAATGTTTTTAACCGGCTAAATTAAGTAATTTCAGATATTTGGAAGTCAGAAGTATGTCATGAAATTGTGTACATGTGTTTTCACTAGGACGATAAGCTGTGAACAGATAAATAAATAGCACATCTATCAAAAGGTAATATATCAATAATGTTTTAGGCTTCATAATTACGGTATAATTAAAAGTCTTAATATAAATTAACATCATTAATTATACCTTCATTTTAAATTATTTTTAATTTGTTGTATCTATTTATAATATGAAAATTTTAATGACATGGTCTAAAAAAAAGCACCAGATTATTTTTTATTCGTAAGCTACATAAAAATCGATATTACTCAGCTTCCATCAAGGATCCTTTAATTGGTATTATTTTAAAATGTTTTGCTTAAAGGTCAAAATGTAGGCTCTTTTAATGTTAAAAGTAACATTACATAAAAACTGACTTTAATTATTGTCTAATTATGGAGATGATTAATTAACTTTTTTAAGCAGTAATTTGTTTCTTTTCTTTAAATGATGATAGGCTCGCATTACGGGTAAGCAATATAAATATTTGAGTAAAAACAATATACGGGTTGATACAAAACTCATTTGCTTATTATCTATTTTTAAACTTATTAAAAAAAAATACGTGATTGTATAATGTGTGTCCCAAATTCGTGATGCATGTTTTGGAATGCTGGAAACTATAAGAGGTAAAAGAACACTTTAAAAAGGTTGTGGACAATTTTGTTGACTTAATCACGCTCAAAAAAAAAAAATTGGTTTTTGACATATTTTACAATAATTACATGGTGTCCGAAACATTTTATGACAGAGTCCTGATATTAAAACAGGTAGATTTAAGCTAGTAACCCAGGGAGTTTTCTGATTACATGCTTATATTTAAGGGGGTTCTTCTTGGGCCCATTTGAGAAAAAAATATTTTCTGCTGTACAACACAATTTTTTATTTTTACCAGTGGCGTTCGTACGGTATTTGCAATAAATTATTTTAAAGGAAAAAGTGATACGCCAATACTTTTTCTTAAAGTAAATTTAAAAAAAAATCCTCATTCCTTTCTGAGCAAATGTAACATCCTGATTTTTTTTGTTGTTATAAAATTGGGTATTATTAAGAATTTAAAACATATCTAGTAGGTAAAAAGCAGATTTTTTTGTGTAAACATAATCAGATTTGACAGTTGTCTATCCAGATTGGTTGTCACGTATTTAACAATAAAATCAACCATATTATTAAAAAACATGGTACGCTTTACAAATTTTGAATTTGCAGATATGCATTATGTGTACGGGTTTGCTGACGGTTATCAATCATCTAAAAGAAATACAACATAGGTAAGAACATTACAAATTGAGGTAGCGATTTTGAATTAAGTTGAGAAGGATCAAAGGTTAAGTATACTTAAGTTTATAACAAATTAGAAACAATTTAAATATCTCACATATCCTTGTTAAAAAAACTCTGTATTACTTTTTTTTTATCTCTACCACTCTCTCGCGACTTCCCATTACGAATAAACTTTTGTCAAAGGTTTCTTCAAAAAGTCTATGAAAATTTATCATTTAAAACTGAAACTTAATCTACCTATGAAACCAATTTTTTGAAAAACTCTAGTCAAAATTTTCCCAGTAATAATTTCCAGACAGGATGTACAGTTTGCCGTGTATTCCGAACCTTACCTTACGGTACACGGTGCTCACACGTACTCTAACTTCGCTGATCCTCTGGGATGCGATGTTTGAAAGCGGCAAACGATTTATTTTTAAAATGACATAGGGCTCGCTCAATTAACAAAAAAATAATAATTTCCGAATCTTCCAATGTTAAACACTTTTACTTTTTCTATAGAATTTCATGTACTTTATCTATAGAAAAAAACGTATTAGCCCAGTTTTAGCTTCTATATATTTTGCAAAGAATTAAGAATTAGTATTTTAATAGAAATTCCATCAGTCTAGTTTTGTCGAAAAAAATTCAGACAAATTCGGTTCTCATAGAAAAACATACAACGGTCCATCTACCCTCAAAAAACTAACATCTAGCACAACAGATAAAACGTTATTATTAGCAGATTTTGGCAACAGATAAAACGTTATTATTAGCAGATTTTGGTGCCTTCACCTCTGTGAAATCAGAGAAGTTAAGGATCGCCGAGCATGGTTGGTAATTGGATAGATATCCGCCAGTGAACATCGTGTATCGTTGGGTGTGGTTTGGAAACCACGTTAAACTATACGTTGCGTCTGGATTTTATTACCAGATGTTAATGGTGGTGGCACTACCGCGTTGTCCAAATGGTTTGGTAAAAAAGCGATTTCTGCATGTTTTGGTACGTGGACAATGTTAACGGAATTGGAGAAAAATGGCTTAAACATTTAAAACCCGATACTTCGGTAGTACTTAAGCCTCATATAAGAGTTCGTAAGCTTTTAGAAAGATAAAGAAAATAATTGTTTACTGGGCAGTTCGCAATTTTTTTACGGAAGAAAAGAAAAAGTACCTTGTGGCCCGTATTACATATGTATGTATTATGTGGCTTGTCATCTGCCCCTGCTATTCAGAACATTTTATTTTGGGATAACTATTTTCTTCGTCATTCTTTTGATTTTCATCTAGGGTTAATAGGTAGGTTTAAAGTGAGTGGACTTTTTACGCCCTCCACTGCGACCGTCGGTCTATTGTGGCTCACACCTTTTTATATTTTTACCAATAGGATCGGACTTCTAATGAATCCGATAACAGATTGGGAGAGAGTTTTTACATCTTCTCTTACTGGTGTCGCTACCGGACACGAGCACAATATGTGTTCTGATGTATTCTGGTGTCCCTGTCTCCTGGAGAGTATGACGAGCAGACGATTAGATCCGTCATGCCCTCCTCTTCCGGTCTAGTGACGTGGGTAGCTACCAGGTCCTTGTTACAGGAATCAGATGTTCTTTCTGAGGCCGCATCTCCTGCCTTACCCTATGAAAACGGTCCTATCCGGTTTATGTTTAAAGCCAGAGAACCCTTTTCCCTATAAAGGCGGTTCTGTCCGCTTTCTGTTTGTTCGGGATGGATTAGCCTTTCTCCGGGAAACAGGCGCCGGTGACTTCAGGGGCACCTTTCGAAACGGATTCACCCGTTTCGGTCGGCGCACCTTTGTCTGCTTGTGACCTTGAGTGGCACCTCTCGAAACGGATTTATCTGTTTCGATCAGCGCACCTTTGTCACTTTTTTCCTATGAAAGCGGTTCTGGCCGCTTTCTGTTTGGAGCTAGGGAAGTAATAGTCCACCACGGCAGAGCCCCGCATTACCTCAGTAAGGCTAGATACTCTGAGAAATCGCCCTGTATCTCAGAGGCACCGTTGGAGACACCTGTTTAAGGCACAGGATGTCATTCACTCATCAGCACGGTATGCTAACACCTTGAGTTAAGCCAGGAACCATATTAGCTTCGGATCCCGATCCATACGCTAGCCAAGAGAGTTGCCGATAACCAGCAACTCTAGCGCATGTTCGAAAAGATCCTACTGGGCTCAACCACGACGACGACGTGTGAACAAAGCGGTTGGGATGGATTTTCATCTAGCACTCTTAGTCTAAGCAATAGGTTAAAAATGGTGAAAAATAGAGATATTGGTTCTAAAAATACGTGCGATAGCTTATTCAATCCGGAATAATGTCTAGACAAATGAATCGGAAGCGTTTATTAGCACATAAAAAATTGCCAAAGTTATAAACAATTTAAGATGAAAAAAATGTATTTCGTTTTTCGCTGATATCTCATAACCTGTTAAGAATTTA
Organism: Listronotus oregonensis; assembly: GCA_019359885.1. Taxonomy (NCBI): domain Eukaryota; kingdom Metazoa; phylum Arthropoda; class Insecta; order Coleoptera; family Curculionidae; genus Listronotus; species Listronotus oregonensis. The sequence continues at coordinate 48,965 of JAHBCN010004059.1, forward strand.
GAAATTAAAAAAAAATCTTTAAAGAGGAGAAAATTTCTTAAAAAAAGACTACCGGAACTTAATCTCCATAATTTATAATTTTAATTTAACGCTAAAAATGAGCCTTCGCGAGACTTATTTGGTTGCGCGTGCGGCGTCAAAACCGAGTAGGTACGTCACACTAAATAAGTTTTTTAAAGGTAATAAATATTAATCAAAAAATTTAAAATAATTATGGTGTATTCAGAACACTTAAAGAATTCATTTCCGTTAAAAATTTAATTTAAAGTTAATTTTTTAACAAGATAGACAATTGTTAATTAACAAAATTGTTTTGAACTATTATCTTTATTGTACATTAAAAAATTGTTTAAATAATTGTTGTATACATTTTTTGCTTTATGGAGCCTCTCTTATATAAATACTTAACAAGATGACGCCATAAAAGCTTTAATATTTTGTTTATAATAATTTTATACTTTTGACAATATTACTTTAATTTTTCATTTTTTGTTTAAGGTATAGAATAATTATTAACAAAGTAATACAAATTTTTAAACTTTTATGGCGTGACCTGGTTAAGTTTGTATATAAGAAGGGGTCCACAAAGCAAAAAATGTATACGAAAATTATTTAAACACTTTTTTTAATGTACAATAAAGAAGAAAATTTGGAACCGTTTTAATAATTAACAGTTGTCCAACTTGTTAAAAAATTAACTTTAATAAGCTAAATTTTCAACGGCAATAAATTCTTGCAAGTGTTGTAAAAACACCATAATTTAAAAAAAAAATTACATTTATATCCAATACCTTAAAAAATTATTTCGTGTGACGTACTTGATTTTAAAGCCGCGCACGCAACCAAAAATGTCCAGCGGAGGCCCATTCAGCGTTAAATTAAAATTATAAATAATGAAGATAGAGTTTTAAAAGTTTTCTTTGGAAATTGCTAAAATTTCTAAAATTTTAATAGTTTATGTAATTTCCAAGTTTGTTCTTTACGTACGTTCGTAATCTACGTGCAATTTAAATTTTTACCCTAACATAACATATATGCCCCTTTTTAATGTTGTAAAATCCAAAAAACATATAAATAATAATTATCCCCACATTATTTTCCCACTGCTAAAGCCTTTTTGGCCAAGCATGCGCCGTTTAGGCTACAATTCAAAAAGTTTTCCGGATTTTCCAACAAGTGCCCCTTTGAATAGCTAGTTCGCGCTGAATGCTTACTCGGAAAACTCGTGTTTTTCTTCTCAGCGTTTTACTTACGAAAGGCGAATTTCCCAAACTTTAGATCTGAACTAAAGTTTATTTTAACATTAAAAACTGCATTTTGGTTTAGAAAGACTATATTTATGAATGATGATAGTGTTAAAGACATAAAATCATAACATTTGCAACTAGATTTAAATAATAATTAGGGTTTCGAAAAACTAGATAAGACTTTCTATCAAGTAGATGATAAAACTTTCTTGGTGGTAATTGAGTTATATTTACCAACATTTTTGGTAAGTTATTATACGTGTATAAAATTGTTTTAGTAAAAATAATGATCATATTTAAACTGTGTTCGGCAACATTTTTCAAAAGTATATTTTTTTGTTTCTAGAATAAATAAAGACTCAAAAAGTTGCCTATTTTAGATATTTACTATTTTTCATATTATTCAGCTCTATTTTATTTTCTTTTTCCTATTGCCTAAATGTCAGGATTTTAAAACATTTTACGGAAAAGTATAAAATTTTGCTGAAAATGCTTTGTGGGTTAAGAAACACTTTTCTTGAGCAGGAGTGCTGAAAATTTTTATGGTATATTATTAAACTATATTTAAATAATAAAATAACGTTATAAAACATATTTTTTAGATAAAAATATATTTTTAATATAAAAATTAGAAATGATCCGACTCAAAAAAAAACGGCAAAAATTGATGTAAACTTTCACAATTCAAAAAATCATATATCTGTCAACTTTTAATAAAAATACTTATAGCAACGTTTATTTTCTGAAGTCAAATTTTATAGTACAATGCCTCCATCCGCATAAAAAAAGCTGTTAACAAAAATCTAAAACAAAATAAAACTCGTTTTTAATCTTGAAGAATGCCACAGGACATTTTATTTACTCCAAAAAACCTTTCTACATATTTTTGCCAAAAATGCATAAATATCGAGACAATTAAAAATTTTTAAAATATAGACAAGATTACCCGGTTCTTAAAAATGTCCCAATTTAAAAGCATTTTGTAATTTTTCATGTTTAGGCACCCAAAACCCATAAATAATCATAAACTTGCTGTTTCGATTTTTTCCCTTATTTAGAGTGATCGTCAATAGCTTATAATTTTAACTCGTATTTTTGCTATACCCTGTATTTTTAAAAGATTGACTTAAAAATACATAAAAAACGTATGTAATTATATTACAGCGTAATTTTATGTAAAATCGCAAAATATTAATAACATTGTGCTAATTTATTATTTTTGTGCGTTTAAATTAAGTATTAAGTAGCTTTTTCTTTTTTACATTTTTCCAAATATTCCAAATTACAAATTTAATAAGTATAAAATAAGTACAAAAAGCTTTATGCCCTTGAACAACACTTTGTATTGTGGTGTTTATTTTACCAGCAAGTCCAAGTGAAATATTTATGAATTATTGACTCTCGGATGCCAACGCCTTTCAAAATAGGATATTTTGTACAGTAAAAAAGCTTTTTAAGAGCATTAAAAAGGTCAGATTTGTGAGGTTGTAAATGGAGGTTATGATTTTATTTTAACATTTTAAGAAAACTTATTTTGAATTTTTATTAAAAATAAATAGTTTCGGTTTTTTTATTCATATATAAGTAAAAACTGATAAAGTATATGTATTTATTCCAGAAACTTAGAGTTCGGGAGTTTGGGTTCTTAATTTTAAAATAAAAGAAACCTCTTTTTGAAATCTTATTTAGAAATAATGGGATAAGAATTCTAAGATTTTTAAAACGGTTTTTTTTTGTTTGATCAACTTATTCCCAATTTTTGGCTCCTTTATAATTTTTTGTTGACGAACGGTTATGAGTTACAAAATTTGTTTATATTGAATTGGTAAGAAAAGTAAAATTTTTCTATTTGATACACCTAAGTGAAAAAATCTTTTGAGTTTAGGGTTTTTGATTTTTCGATTATGTATTTTTTTCCCGGGACTCGAGAATTCTCGATCAAAAATTTTTTCGGAATTCCCGGAAAACCGAAAAAAATTGAAAATAAGTAGCATTTATTACGTAATCAGTCTTTCTTAATTGGAAATAGAAACAAAAAACAATTCTTGTATTAACTGAAAGCAATAATTTACGGTTAATAATTATTAAACTCTTATTACCTAATCAATACAAAATAGAAGCATTCAATTTTAAAAACCAACAATTTTAAACTTTTATAATGATTTTTTATAAACTGAAACTATTTTAAAGCTGTGCAGGGTTTTTAATAATAAAATAGAAGAAGATTATTGATAAAAAATATCAATATATACCGCATAAAATTCGAGAGGTAAAGATATTTCTACAGGTCTTTATCCATTTTTTTGTTTATAAATTAATTTCCTTCGAAGTAGGTTTTACAGTCATCAAAGCTTTGTATAGCTTTGTATAAGCTTTCAAGGTTAGGTATCCGCTTTCTTGTGGATTTTTTTTTAATCTTTTGGAAAAATGTATTCCATTATTTTCACTACCAGTCACTGCTGTTACTATAGCCATCTTTAGCTGTAACTTAAACAAATTTTGTCGAGGAATTGTTTATATTTAAATTTAAGAGTTTGCCGAATAGATGATTTGGATTTCTTAGACTTTGAGGGCTGGTCATTTGTATCAACCAAAGTGTCGGTGATTGAAGTGGAATGTGGTGGTTCACTGTAGGTATGAGTTAAGGGTCTTACCAAACCACTTGTATTTGAGGCTTTTATAGTGTTCCAGTTTTTGGGTCTGAACTTCAAAAAAAAAAAAATCCAAGTAATCTTAAAAAAACCACTGACAATTTTTTTTTGGTTTTTCTTTTAAGTCTACGGATTCCAAAAACTTTTTTTCGAATTAATCACCATATGGAACGGATAACTTGGTTTATTTAGTTTCAATTTCGTTTTTTTAAAAACCTCCATACGATCATTTCTCGCGGAGATATCGGACGCTGAATCGAAAAGGATCACTTTGTCTTTGATAAATTAATAACTCAGCAGCCAATATTCGTTCACAAAGTTAAAAGAGGGTTCCCAAAATTTAAATAAATTCTCTACAACGATAAGACATTGTTTTAGAATTTTTTTCCATTTTTAACATGATTTTTAAAAAGCAACAAAAAGGGATCTTGGTGTTTTTTGGAAAATCAAGCGCTAAATCGAAAATATTGAGGAAACCACTAATGTAAGGTGTGTCTTTTAGAGTTCAATATACCCACAAAAACCCCACAAAGTTTTAATTTAATCCAGCAAGCCGTTTTTTTGTTTTACTCGATCAAATTTTTGAAAAAATTAAGGATAACATATTTTGCTCTGAAAAGCTCATAATCCTTAACATAATGAAAAAAAAAGTTTCAGCTTTTTGCGCATTTTATCGCGTACACCGTTTAAATAAAAAAAAAGTTTAAAAATTTCAAAAAATACATTTTTTTTGTTGAGAAAAGTTTTTTTAATGACTGCAGAAAATTTAAGAAAACAGACACCGCCGGCATTAGCGTTACCCAAAGCGTACCACGTAAAGGTTGCTCGGTCGGATTTACGCTTTTTACACACGCGCGTGTGTATGTGTGTGTGTGTGTGTGTGTGTGTGTGTGTGTGTGTGTGTGTGGTTTTTAAGAGAAAGGGTCTCAGGTGGCTCGTTAGTCCCACCATATTTAATGACTACAAACTCATTCTCTGAAGCGTGTGTGCATGTGTGTGTGTGTTCGTGTGTGCGTGGTTCTTCAAGAGAAATATGTGTGTTTCGTTGCGTATGATCTTTCTGAGAAATAAGACCTAATTTAATAACGGGCATTGACACCCCTGTTTTGAATAACGGCCCTGGGATGATCAGTCATGTTAATGCGGCGTGCGATCAGTGCCTGTGGAATGGTATTCCAAATTTGCTGAAGTGCACGTTCCAAGGCGGTTAAGCTCTGCATATCTGGATAGTCGGTGCGCAACCGACGGCCCACCATATTCCAAGCATGTTCGATGGGATTGAGGTCCGGAATCATCGCTGGGTGTCGCAATAATGTGATGTCGTACCGTTCAAAGAAGCGCCTGGTGACATTGGCCGTGGGTGGGTGGACGACATTCTCTTGCATCAATATAAAAGACCTTCGATGTTGTCGTCTAAGCAAAATAATGGGCCTTCAAATTTGGTGAATATAGAGCCTAGTACTTAAATTTTCTCTAACAATCACCAAAGGTGTTCTCCAATGACGCGAAACGCCGCACCACACCATGGCTGTCCACCGCCGTAAGCAACGACTCGACAGACAAAGTTCTAGCGAAAACGTTCTCCACAACGGCGCCAAACAAGGGGACGTCGGTCGTTACCATGAAAGCTGAACCGCGATTCATCGGTAAATAAAGCATTGTCCCATTGCCTTAAGGTCCAATTTCGATGGGTGTTAGCCTACGCTAAACGAGCTCGGCGATGTCTCGCGCTCAACATGGGTACCCAATTAGGATGCCGTGCGTGTAACCCAGCTTTACGTAAATGGTTTATAACCGTTCGAGAGCAAATGTTTCGCACTTGATGCCGTTTTTTCTGTCGTTGTCGCTGTTGTTGTTGCTTTTGTCTCCGATTCGGGAAGTGTCGTGTTACAATGTTTGTGTTGAGAAAAGGTTGGCGGCGAATTTCTCGAACGATTGCCCGATCATCGCGGGGATCAGTGACACGATGACGACCTTGTCCGGAGCGACGATTAAACCTGTTCGTCTCTTGGTATCTGGCAGAAGCACGAGATACGACGGATTGACTTACACCCATCCGGATAGCAACCTCACTTTGGCTGTGACCCTCTTCGATGAGAGTTACCAAGCAAGCAACTTCCACCTCCGATAAATACCGTCTTACCATAATGAAAAAAATTCAAATTTCTCCAAGAAAATTGTGTTTTTCTGCAAAGGACGTAGTTAAAAAAAACTGTTAAATTAAGCGTTTTGTTAAGGGCTCACAAAACGTAAAAAAAATAAATCTCTAAAAAGAGTGTGAAAAAGGTCAAAATTCAGTTGGGGGTATCAACTTTTTTAAAATTTAATTGAAATGAGACCAATAAGATCACACGATTCAGCGACGACATCGCATTAAGCATGATAAGGCGCTGTTGTCATAAATTTTCTGAATTCGTTGAAAAAAAAAATTCAAAAGATTAAAAAAAACATTTTTTTTTTGATATTTTAAAACTTTTTTTTCAAAAAATTAAACGCTGTACGCGATAAAATGAGCTGAAAAGTTTTTTTCATTGTGTTAAGGATTATAAGCTTTTCAGAGCGAAAAATGTAATCCTTTAATTTTTTTCAAAAATTTGATCGAGTTAAACAAAAAAGCGGCTGGCTGGATTAAACTGAAACCTTGTGGGGTTTTTGTGGGTATATTGAACTGTAAAAGGCACACTTAACATTAGTGGTTGCCGTAATGTTTTCGATTTAGCGCTTGACTTTCCAAAAAACCTCCAAAAGCCCTTTTTTGTTGCTTTTTGAAAATCGTGTCAAAAAAGGGAAAAAAATTCTAAAAACAAAGTCTCATTGTTGTAGAGGATTTATTTAAATTCTTGGAACCCTCTCACTTTCTGTACGATCTTTGGTTGCTAAGTCATTAATAATTAAAGACAAAATAATCCTTTTCGATTCAACGTCCGTTATCTCCGCGAGAAATGAACGTATCGAAACTTTTAAAAAACGAAATTTAAGCGAAATAAACAAGTTATCTGGTCCATATAATGATTAAGCCAAAAAAATCGGAAATTTGGAATCCGTAGACTTAAAAGAAAAACCAAAAAAAAATAAAAATTGTCACTTGTTTTTTCAAAATTACTTGAAAAAAAAAAATATATATATATATATATATATATATATATATATATATATATATATATATATATATATATATATATATATATATATATATATATATATATATATATATATATATATATTTTAAAAGTTCATACCCAAAAACTGTACATTTGGAGCTACAATCTGCTTTTTTAAAATTGAATCTTCGTTGATTTTTCTCCAAGTTAAAGCCTGTTAAAAATAACCAAAAAATTTTAATTTTGTTTCTGATCCCTTATTTTTTCCTTTAGTGTATCTTGACCTGATTTTATAGCTGCGCGGTGCGCGGAAGGGGCTATGTGTCGATGTGGTAAGGTAGCATCGTGAGCTTTGCTTTTTACAAAACTACTTAAGGCTATTGAATTTTGTTTTTGTTGTAAGAGCTTTGAATTCCCGACCAAGTTTTTTCTCGTCTCGAGTAACAGACGTTTCGAGAATTCTCGTTTAGAAACCCTATTCGAGTTTCTTAGTTGATCCCAGATTGTTGCTCTTGACATTTCTTAAGGCAGAATTACCTTGCGCAATACTTTTCCACGCATATGATTCGCGCATCATCCTCGAGAATCACGACACTGAAACGCCCGCGAATGTGATGCGCGAATCAACAAAAGATGCGAGGCATTAGTTTCTATATTCTTAAATCAAATTGACTGCTCTTGATATTTCGAAACACCTTTGATGTGGACTAAAAGCCGACTAAGTGTTGCCTTGCCTTGTACCGTCCTCGCGCATCATGATTCAGGGGTCTAGACAGATTCGCAAGAAAATTTCACGCAATGTTATTCCACTTTTGGGTTCTTGACTAGGTCTGCCATAATGCGCTCTTTAAAAGATTTCACTTCTACAGTTTTCCATCTAAACTTGTGTGCTTGGCTTTTTAGTTTTCTTTGCAATTGGCATATATATCCATTATTGTAGATGGTCACTCTCCTAGCTTTTATAACAAATAAATACTGGAGTACCCCAAGGTTCAGTACTGGCACCTACTCTATTAAATCTTTATTGACACATAAAAATATTTCTTCTACAGGACCTTCAGTTAATGTTATTGGTGGGGCACCAAAAATCTAGTTGTTAACTTTAATGCTAACATATCCTTTGTCGTAAAACAACTTTGCCAATACTACATATCAAGTTTTGCAAAGCAAAGAGTCAATTAACCTTGTTTGCGTTAACTTCAAAAATGGCTGTAATTAGCAGAAACACATTATATTCATAGACACAGCAGCTTCGAAAAAGTTCGGCTTCCTCTTTCGAGCCTAAAAATATTTACCTCTCTCGAATATGTAGATTTTGTATGTATCCCCAATCAGACTCTGCTTGACATACCGTTCCCATGTTTGGGAACGATCGTATCCTATAACTGTTGCTTTCTTGATTTAATCCAAAAGGAAGACGTTCGCTTTATCAACTCCACTCTTTGAAAAAGCTTAGTTTTCTTGTCTACAGACGGGCTTAGGGAGCTTATATCTCTTTGTTGGTCTAGTAACGGTTCTTGAAGAACTGAGGAAATAGCTAATATGATTCTTTTTTAGCAGCTTTTAATAGAGTAACATAAAGTGCCACTTTTAAGTATCCCTTTAAAGTTCATTTGGAAAGGCTCCAAACTTCTTACTTCGTTTGTTCCCTTATCCCTAGAGTGTCTAGAACGTGGAACCTACTGTCTGCAAAGGTCTTATCTTTCCAATTAAGCCTTTAAATCTTTAAATCAGGTGCTAATAAACCTTCTTTTACTTGACTTAAGACACCTACGGTATGGCCTTCGTAGATTGTCCCCAGATAAAAAGGATTATATATCATTCATTTGAAGTAAATTTCTCGATAACTGTAGTATAGGGCATAGCACGAGGAACATAATTAGAATTCAATGCAGAATTTAAAAATTTGATAAAAATTAGGTTTCCGTATGAAAAAATGAAGTTGGTGGTCGTCGCTTATTTTTGGGCCACTCTGTATACATGACATTACTATGAAAATACCAGCAGCCAAAAATACAGATTAAAGTATCTTAGCGTTTTTTTAAAAACCAAACCCCTAATATTTAAATGAACCCGTTTCAATATATAAGTCCACACTGTATAAACCTAGTATTGTATTTTTTAAAATATCGTTATTTAATACCTAAAAAACCTCAAGTTCTAATCTATTAAAGAACGTTTTTCCTAAAAAGTGTTTTTTCTTATTCACAAAAGCACAATAATTTACTTAAAGCTATAAGTTGCCACTTAAATCAATTTTCACCCTTTTATGAAAAACTAGCGAGTAGAGTTTTCACGCGATTTGATCATTTTTCATTTGAAAAAGTCGAAAATATTTGTAAAGATAATTATATTATCTGTGTATTTTAACTCTAAAGTTTATGGGGGTAATAAATGCCTACACGCGTTCCTTTGCGAAGGTTACTGTTACCAGGTTAGGGTTTTAAAGTTAATTTTATTTAAGTGAAATCTATTTTTAACTTTTATACCTTTATATTATTTAACACCACTTTGTCTCATTTTGGTTGGTAAATTCAATTTTTTATATTTTTTCTAATAGGTTTTAGTTTTGCTACTTCACTTTTTAAAGAATAAATCAAATAACATTTTTTTTAGTGGTATCAAGGCACTATTTTTATTTTTTGAGCCTATATAGTTTGTCATTAAAAATAACTTTAATCTTTTTTAAAATATTTTCTTTCATATTCTACAGTGAAATAAAATAATAAAATAAGTCATTTGGCGCTAATTGGTAGGCAATAAAATTGCCTTCCAATAAGCGAAAATCGAGGCAAAGGCTTTGTATGACGAGATAAAACCTCTCTGCAGTTCAACTAGAGATTCTCTGGCCTTACACTTCCGATTTAGGTCAAAGACAGGCGAAGAGATTCATCTTATATTCGTCTAAAAACATCAAAAAGCTCCTGAAGCTTTAAAAAACTAACTCTGAATAGTAACTTACTTTCTTTATTCCTTTGGAATATCTATCACCTCAGAAAAATAAAGAAAAGTGACTTATGAACGTTGTGAGTTTTGCGATAGTTTAACGAAACCACCGAGTTTGTATTTTCTGAGTGGACGATTTTAACTTGTCAAAAACGGAAATACATATATAGGAAGAGAAGATATAAGAAACATTTATCTCCGAGACATTTTGAACTTAGCCAAAAATCTGGGAATGGAGATAATTAACTACCCTCCAAAAGTCTTACGTTAAAGTGGAATAGGGCTTACCTAAACCAAATGATCCCGTTCTCTACAAAATAATCTAATACAATACAATATCACGGGTTCCTGTAATTTAATTTCTGCCGTGTTATCATTATTTAATCAACAAGTCGCCACGCGACTCCAGTACAAATAAATCATCACTGGAAAAACTGGAACTTTAGCATTATTTCCATTGACACTTGTACAGCGTTTTTACGTCAGTGCATATATTTTGTAACTGTAAATGTTTTTTTGCTGTATACCAATGAACAAGGATAGTCGAAATCTACATTTTCTAGTACTCTTCAAACGTTTGTGATTATATTAATAAGATACTCAGTCTGGGTTTATCTAAAATATGTTAACGTTTTTAATTCAGTTAATAAATTGTCGCCTACAGATCTATGGAAGAGAGCATATCCACCATTTATTTGCATATCTATATTGGGTATTTGGGCCCTAAGAGAGCAAAAAATTTATCCGAAACCCGATTATGCGAGGCGTTGTGGTAGTTTAAACACTCAATGCTGAGCATTGTGCCGCATAATGCGCTCTTGTGTCGTAATTGAAAAACACTCAATATGATCATTTTCGTTTGAAAATGACAACTAAACAAAAAATGCGCGCATTGGTTTAGAAAGTCAGTCACCAACGTTACAAACTCAATCGACCAGACCAGACCAGACTTATTAAATCGAATTGTAAAAAACCCTGTATATGTTAAAAATCTAACAGCCCGAGATTGAATGTTTTAAATGAAACATTGTTAGCGGCAGCGTAACTTATTGTTCTTCACGAGTACGAAAAACTTTTTAACGGATTTTTTTATGTAAAAAAGTTTTTACAATAACACGATTTTTAGATTAAGTTGTATCTCGCTCCAACACATCTTTAAGAGTTTAAAAGTTTGTTTTTAGAAAGTATCTCTGGTTTTTAAATATATATTGAGTATTTCTTATCTATAAAGCAAAAAAGTTCTTAAAACTTGATATTTTGACTCCATGCTTATGTAAAAAATTACTAAAATGCGATAAAAAATGTAAATTTAAATGTACAGTGCTTTCAATTTAAAACGAACCACTCTAAATATCTTCTTAAAAAACAAAAAAAAACAGTTTAGTTATATAGCGAAAAATTAAATTTCCTATTTGATAAAGTTTTATCAATCACCTTCCAGCTAATCTTACTTTGATATGTCAAATAGCAACCCCCATAGTGTGACACATCATTGCAAACGGCATATAATTTGCTATCCAACCATACCAAGGTACTTAAAATCGGGGGACGTAGCGAGTTTTAAAATGATGTATAGTCCGATTTAAAGTTGAAAAGGCCACCAGCGTCATCAGCATACGTTGTTCTCTCTCACTTTAAAATTATTCCCGTTCTCGTCGCTCTGTTCTAAATTTAACAACGTATGGGTGGAGCGTAGAGAGAGAAAGGCTTAATCGCGGACTTTTTTGGTATGACGCTCCTGGCCTTTTCTTCTTTAAATCGGACTTTATACTCTAGCCAAAAGAACAGAAATATTTTTCCTTTATGCGGCTAAAGATCGATGCGCGTGGGGATCGCCAGAGTACTCAATAAGGCATAAAAATAAGAACATGAGAAATATTTATGTGATGGAATTGGTGCGTAAGTTCCAAGAAACTGGATCTGTATGCAACAAGAAAACTACAATGGAAAGGGTTGTAGACAAAAACTGTGGAAATGGAGGTACTTGGATAGTTCGCAATAGATCCAACTTTATTTATTCCGAAATTTCTTAAGTTGACCAATAGTTTTACCAGTTTTGTGCACAAAATTTTGAAAAAAAAAAACGTTTTTTCCTTATAAAATTTAAATTATATAGGAATAAGCGAAGACGATTACAATATTAGAATACAAATCAATCAATGTGCAGGACATTGACGAATACCCTCATTTGATCAAAAATATCTGCTTTACTGACGAATCAACTTTCTTTACAAAAAGATTAGTTAAAAGAAGCAACTGTAGATATTGGCATGGTGAAAATCCTTACCTTTTTCAGGAAGGTCAAACACAATTTCCAGAAGAGATCAACGTTTGGGCCGCAATTTATGGAAATTAAATTATCGGACCATTCTTTCTGGAAAAAAATGTAATTGGTCAGGTGTATTTGCACCTTTTAAAAAATGTAATAAGCCCTTTTACAGTCCAATCTTTGGGAAATCAAGTGGATACTAAGTGAACTAAGTAAAGATTATTTGCATCTCCAGCAAGATAGAGCTCCCCCTTACTATACCCTACTCGCTCCTACGTCCGCCGATTTCAAGTTTCCTGATACGGTTGGATAGCAAATTGTTTGCCGATTGCCCTAATATATCATACTATGAAAGTTGCTATTTGACATATCAAAGTGAGGTTAGCTGGAGGTGAGAAGATTATTGATAAAACTTTTTCAGATAAGAAAATAAATATTTTCAGGTATATCCAAACAGGCGTGTTTTTTTTTGTTATTTTTTAGAAATATATTTAGGGTGGTTTGTTGTGAAATAAAAGCATTGTATGTATGGCAATTAATATATTTTTATGAAATAGTATCATACCCAAAAAAATGAAAAGACGTTTTTATTGCACCGTTAGTTTGGCTTTACTACAAAATCCTATCACAGACAGTTTTTTTTTTATTTTTAGAATACTTAATACTCCATTTTGTGCAGCATTAAAAACCTTTGAAAATTGCTCAAACACTTATTGTGCTTATTTTGATGGTTTTTGAATTTAAACGAGCTAATTTCAAAAGGTTTTTTGTAGATACTTTTGTGCGTTATGGCAATATTTGAGCGGAGGAGCAATATATAGCAGATTATAAAAAACTAAAAGTTTTTTTAATTTAACATGAAAAAAAATGAATATCACGCTTATTATTATTTTAAAGCAAAAACTTACTTAAGATATTCTTGATGAGACGGATTCATCTCATTAAAAATATTATTTGAGATATGCTTCGGATAAGACCACATCAGTTTAGGTCCCAAGTGGTAACAGTTGCTTGTAAATTTGTAGGTTTACCTGAAAAATACTGTAGAACTTTTGTTAAAAAAAAATATTTTTAGTTTTTGTGAAAAATCTATGATGAGATATAATAAAGTTCAAATTAAAAAAAAATTAAATTGAAGATCTTCTAGAAGGCTTTTTGCCAGCATAAATTAAATTTTACAAAATAAGTTTTATACCACTTATTAAACTAAAATTGAAGGTTAATATACAGGTTCATGTTTGTGCCAAAGTATAATATTAGTAAAGTAAAGTATATATGCCCAAAAATATGAAACTGCAGCAAACTTCTATAATGCTATGCAAGTTAGACATATTGGTAATTAAACTTAGTTTTGGTTTCATGTTTTCACATAAAATATTAAATTCGAAGTGGGTCAGTTATTCTTAGTAATATACAGTTTATACGTTAATTTTATTGGTATGTTATGCCCAAGTATGGGTATGCAAAGGCATATTTATAAATCCTTAATCAACAACAGAAAAAGAAGCAATTTGAAAATCACAATAATTGTTTTTTATTCACTGTATACATCATTTAAAGTAAAATACCTTTTACACCATTTAAAGTAAAACATTTAAATATTAATTTACTGTCCAATAGTAAAATTTTCTCCAATATCTTATTAGGTGGTTATGTATTTTTTACAAGGGAAACAATTTTTTGCTCTATCATCTGTCGTGACTACCATAAGAAGTATGCTGTTTATATAGCAATAAACCATACCTGTGCATTTTAATGCTTTAATTTGTTTTTAAAACTATGTACATATATAATAATGTAAATACTCCTATCATTATGTCAATTAAGCACAATAAACCCTGCCCTTTTCTTAAAACTTGCAGGTACGTCCGTCTGTATTTTTTGGGTTAAGGCGATAGGCCAGAGCAGACTGCTATTTAGTCAAATGTCAATTGTTAAAGGGAATAGAGTGTACACGAGTGCTTGTTTGTAGTTTTGCATTTTACATTTTAAATTGTGGGCAGTGTAAGACGTCGGCAAATTATTTTTTTTACAGATTTTGTCGTTTAATAGAAAAAAAAATACCACTTAATAGTTTAAATATATTCTAATACCAAATATATTCTCGTGTAACTTCAAAAGACTTGTTTCAGCCATCTTTTAATTTGTGGATTATATGCCTGAAGGGAGAATCCAGGTGACTCTTAAAATACGCTCTCATGGTTGGTGTTACTACTTCATTAAAATCGTCGTTTCCCAGGCACAAATTTTTTGGACTAGAAGTTAAAGGAAACTAAATTTGGTAAAGAGGGTGGACATTACACAATTCGTAAAGTGGCCGCGGCCAAAGATGAAGCCACGTACGTATAAGTTTCTTATGGCGCGGTGGCTTCCACTCTCAGCGCGGGTACTCTACAATTCACCGATTTTCTCAATGGTTTTTGAGCTATGTGAGAAAGTGCATTGTCTTGACAAAAAAATATTTTTCCTTTGTAAACGAGTTTTCTTCTTACGAATTCATACATCCCGCTGACCCAAATAGTTATCTTAGTGATCTAAGTGTATTGCTTTACCAGATGGGGGGTAATACACGAATTAAATTACATTTGGATTCCAAAAAACTGATGTTAACACCTTTTTGGCCGATTTTTGGGTCCTAACTTACTTCGAACCCAAAGTTTTGGTTTCATACCACTTATTAGCACCCTATTAGATTTAGAAATATAGTATTGTTTCTTAAACGCTCCAAATGTTGCTGAGATACCGCATTTGAATATTTCAATATTAGCAAATGCGACACACAATATGCACACAGCTTTTTGAAACCTAAAACTTTAGCCAAAATATTGTTCCTACATTAATGGGAAGTAAGAGAGTGGCCGTTTGATTTACAATGTCAAAACATTTTTTTTAAATATCACTTGCGTCAAATATCCTCCGTTAATATTTATGATTTGCTGGCATCGAGCCTAAAAGTTTTGTATAACTTCTCGCAACATATCGACACCATTTTATAGACTAATTTTCAATTGAATTAATTGCAGTCATCTTGTGAAATCTATCAATAAATGATCAGTGCATAGACAATATTCACAATTTAAAAGGGCATACTGGGTACGATGGGTCCGCTTTTTCTACGGTGGGCTGACGGTCTATATTATTTATTAGGCGGGCAGCTGCAAGAAAAATAGTGCCCCTTATATTTTTCTTTCATGAAAGGAAAAATGCAGCAATTTTTAAAAACCAAAGAGTGTATGTGCTCAGACAGAAAAATAGGAGCAAGTAACATTTTACGCAAAAAAAATTTCAAACTGAGAAAACACCTTTACAGTTTAAAATATATCGCTGGAATTTGTTTTGACAATATTTTCCACCTTACTAAAATTGGAACATAACTTATTTAATTATTTCTTAAATATTTTAGGTCTGAAGCTTTAAAATCACTAATATACTTATTTAAATAGCTGAACAGCTGCAGGAATAATAGTGCTGCCTGCCGCATTCTTCTTGCATAAAAGAAAAATTGCTGCAAGAAAAATTAATAAAGGAAATTTTTCAAACTGTGAAAACACCCTTAGTAATCGATAAATTATGTGTGTTGCAGTAAACCAAAAGAAAGTGTATTAAGCTTATACTCGAGCTAAAGTGCAATGCTAAGCCCAAAGTTACCTAAATGTATGCTACTGCAGCAAACTTCTACATTGTTTAAGGAGTTAAATATTTACACATTGTTTAAGCTTAATGCTGATCTAAAAAACATATTCCATGGCTTAATGAGAGATTCCTTGCCCTTAAATAAGACAATAATGTTTTATAAACAAAGGTTTAAAACGGCTCCATTTTTAAGATATAGGGTGTGAAAAAGAAATTTTTAGAATTGGAATTTTCCTTTGATTTTTAAAGAGGGATAGTCAATTTAGTACAGTTTGACCCGCCAAAATACACTTTCTGGTGATAAACTTTTATTAGAATTGTGGAACAGGGGCGTGGCTTTAAGTAATTTTATGCATTTTTTACCATGATTTCGTCATAAAATTTGGTATTAATATTATTGATAATTTGGTATCTAATGCTGATTTTCTGCTTAGTTGTGGTTAGTTGTGTTACAACAAACCGAACTAAATAGTAGAAAATAATTTTTAAGTATAGTTTGTGTTACAGCGATGGCCCAATAATCAATTATGACCAATTAATTTCAAATAAGATTAAAATAACAATTTGGTTATTAACAAAATATTTCAATTATATTAAAAAAGCATAAGGTGCTTGATATTAAATGTTACAATTATTTTATTGGAAGCTATTTACAAAATTAGAGTTATTATGAAAATATGTTTAAATTGCATCACCTGCTTTTTTAGTAAATTCAAATTATTTTGCTAATAACTTTATTTTCATTTCAATCTTATTCCAAATAAATAAATCACAATTGATTATTGGACTTTCTATCGCTGTAAAAAAAACTTCTTTTATTTAAAAATTATAAAACAAAGATTTCACATTCAATACATGTATTTAACCAAAAAGTGGACACCATAATTTTTTTCTGAAAACTACTATTGTCTTTAATTTTAAATTATACTCTTATCGTAAGACGCAAGTTTAAAATTAGAATATCTCGAAAGCCGTAAAGTTTATCCAGTTAATTTGAGAGTACTGTTTTTATGTCAAACTAAGCCAAAAATAAATATTTTGTACCACATTATTAAAAATTTTGATATCAAAAAAGTTATAACGAAATATTGATAAAAATTAAATAAAATTACCTGAAGTTATGACACTGGTCCACAATACTAAAAAAGTTAATCATCAGGAGGTGTATTTCGGTCAGTGTTTTAACTATAAGTTTCATTTTAATCAATAAACTTGATTTAAAATAAAAAAAATCCCAATTCTAATTTTTTTCTTTTACATCCTATATCACAAAAAGGAGGCGTTTTGGACCTATGTTCATATAACACTTTTGTCTAATTTTTGACCAAACTTCCATTAAGCAATTGCATATATTTTTTGGATCCCTTTGTCTAATATACCTATTAATTTCAAATTTAATTATTTAATACCAGTAAAACACAGCTATGGGTTTAAGTTCTGCAATTTTTAAATAATTCAAAAATAAAAATTAGATATTTTTATTTTTCGTATTTTTAAGAATATCATTTTTAATATTTTTTATTGAGAAAACGTAATAGTGTAAGGGACCTAGATCTGACAAAAACCCGTAAAATAGATGCTTTCTTTAAACTCATACTTTAAAATTATTTTTCCATTTCCATTTGAATGCAATCAAAGCCTCTCTTTAATGGTATAATTGTGTTTTTTTTTAAATAAATTTAGATTAAAAAAAACCTTAAAATTAAGGTATAAATTATAATAAAATATGCGATATATATATATATATATATATATATATATATATATATATATATATATATATATATATATATATATATATATATATATATATATATATATATATATATATATATATATATAAAAAAAAAAAAGGGGGGTGTTAAAGTTTTAATTTTGCTTTCTTTTTTTCTTAATTATTCTTTAACCAAATGACCTAACGGTACAAAATTTGGGATCGGGGGGTTTTCGGGGCGAGAAATTTAAATTCGTCCACGCTTTTGATGTTGCTACTGGGGCGCCGCTAGGGCCCCTCACTTTTTTAGATGTCGTAATTTTTTTTAAGCTTAGAATATTGACCTGTTTATTAAAAAATAAGTTACTATAAATCCATCTGCATCAAAAATGTATACTTTATTTAAGTGTCTAGGAGTAGCCCCTTCTCGAGATAAACACACTTTTAAAAAATCCCCAATTTTTATGGAAAATGAATTTTTGGTTTTTCAAACTTTGCATAGTGGTAGTTCTTAACCGGTGATCAAAAAATTTTTTGGGCCAAAACCCTGGGGAATTTGGGGGCCTTTGAGGGGTGATTTTTGGGGTTGGACGCGTTTTCGGCTTTTTTGCCCTGAAAGACCTTTGATCATCTGTTAAGTTTTCCTATGCAAAGTTTAAATTCCCAAAAAAAAATTGTGGGGTCCCTTTTGGGTTTTTGGTTTCCGGACTTAAATAAATATATTTTGATGCGATGGAAATTTTCAACTTATTCTTTTGGCCCGGGCGACATCTAAAACAATAATAATTTTAAAAATATTAAAAGGGGGACGGAATAAACCCCAAACCCCCCCCGGTTTTTAGAAAAAAAACCAAAATTTTTAAAAAAAACCTATTTAATAACAAACATTTTTGGGCCCACATTTATATGAACTTTTCGACTTAAAAAAACATCCAGGAATGCCTCCTTCAAAATTTTGACATACCATTAAGTAACACCCTTTTTTTTTTTTATATATATATATATATATATATATATATATATATATATATATATATATATATATATATATATATATATATATATATATATATATATATATTTATATATATATATATATATATATATATATATATATATATATATATATATATATATATATATATATATATATATATATATATATATATATATATATATATATATATATATATATATATATATACGGTTTGTCCCAGAATATTTGGGGAATCTCTCGGGGTTCAATGAAAACCTAAAAATATTATGACAAGTTATAAACTTTTTCCTTAACCCCCCCCACGGGGATACAGGTGCATAACGGATGCCCCCGGAAATCGTTTTTGTTTAAAAAACTTTTTAAAA
>JAHBCN010004060.1:0-17500 GCA_019359885.1 Listronotus oregonensis
TTAAAGGCAGCATATTTTCATCATCATCAACGACTCACAAAAGCCCCCCCAAAGAGTCAATTTGACAATATATTTTTAAATCATCAGCGTAAAGAAGTTTTTGGGATTTTATGTTTGGTGATGTCATTACAAGGATGTTGAACAATAAAGGTCCAAGGACTAAACCCTTTGCGGCACTCCGGAAGTAGAGATGTTAAAAGACTGAAAGCCAGGGTACTGTACAGTCAGTTGCCTTTAATTAAATATATTTTATAGAAAGTAGTAAATTTTTTAAAAAAAAGGCAAAAAAAATACCATAGTCGAGCTGGTCAAACGCCTTAGAGAAATCTGTATAAATAACATCAGCCTGACCACCACAATATAGACTTTCTAAGATATACTGCTTAATGGTTAATAGGTTGGTAATTGTTGAGCGATCTGGAAAAAAGCCATGTTGATCATTAATTACAGTCCGTTTACTGTAAGCAAACATTATTTTATGTAAAACTATTATTATCTCTATAAATTATCTCTGTTAATGGGACTTTTTCGAACCTGGTTAAATGGGATTTGATTTCTAGGATTTTTTTGATGTTAACCTCTAGCTCAATCCCCTGTATAAGTGAAACATTTTATTAATTTTTGCGCAGTATATTAAATAGATTTTTAATATGTAAGTGGTATACCATTTTTTTTTTTAACATTTCCACCTCTTTAAATGGTACAAAATCCTTGGTCCCTTGAAATCCCAATTAACCAGGTTTTACTTTATTAGATATTTTTAAATGTAACATAAAACAATTTAAAATTATACATAAATATTTTTAAAAATGTAAGAATATACAAAAATATACAAAAAAATTACAGATGCATTTAGATAACAACAAAATAATACAAACATAAACTTACGCAATTGACAATTAAATTTATTTAAAACCTACAAAAAAACATTATGTGTATTTGTAAGAAAAAAATTAAGGTACATAAAATTACTGTCTTATCATATTAATAGATCAAAGATATTTAGATGCTTATGAAACCAAAATTAAAAAATGTAGTTTAGGAACTCATCCACGCATTAAAAGGATTTATTTAGTAATATTCGCAGATTTAAACTTTTTGCCGTCATTACTTTCTTTTATATGGATAGACAGCTTATAAAAGAGTTTAATTGGTAATATTAAAGGACTCCTACCTACTGCCATTAATCTGTGATGCGGAATATCCAGATTACAGGTTCATCTTAAATGGTACTGCTCACTTAACTCTCGGGGTTTGGCATATGATTTCAATTTCGACTGTGCATAAACTGAAAAATTAAGTATAAAAAAAGGGAAAAGTTAAAATTTTAAGTTGTGGAAATAGGTCTCGACAAGAAAAAGCTTGTCTTTTAAACGCCATTGTCCCAATAATCTTTTTTGTTGTATAAAATTTTTCTTTGCTCAACAACAGGTATAACTGAACATATGCGAAGTAATACATTTTCAAAGGACTAATATTAGTACGTAATTGCCATAAAACAAAACAAGATAAAGAAAGCTTCTTCAAGATATAGTCAATCTGATGGTTCCAGGAAAGCCTGAAATCAATAAACACCACTAGAAATTTCGCAACGTACATTTACATGTGTATGGTTAATATTCAAATGAGTGTCTGATTTGAGACACCTACAGAATAACAGATTGGAAGAAAAGAAATACTTTCTGGCTCGAAAGAGGAATCCCAGCTCTTTTAAAGCTGCTCTGGTTATGAATATAATATAATATATTTGTCCCAAACAGAATTTTATTAAATAAGTTTTTAAAATATTTGTTTTATATTTTATTATAATCCTAATATTTTAAAATATAATATAAAATGGTTTCACAAAGAAAAAGCTGTAAGATACTTAACAAAAGACGTTAAATAAATCCAATTTTATTCAGTATAAAGGCAGAAAAGTGCTTATTCCTGATAGGTTTGAACTTTTTAAAGAAGCTCTTACGATTTTTTTATAGAAGCTTTTACGAATACTTCGTAAAAATGGGATGCTTCAAAATAAATGGTTATAAAATAGGGTGGTAAAATAATGTAGGAATATATTAATCTGCTGTTCTTTAGAATCTTACTTTTTTTAGATATGATCAAGTGTTATTTAGGTTGTAAATAATTTTGATATACTCCAATAGCTGGTTTAAAAAACACATGTACAGGGTTTTCATTTATATTTTGACACGCATTTACAACTATAACTAAAAACGATGAAGCAACTTCTACGGCGGGGATTATAATAGAAAGAACAAGCATTATTGGGCAACTGAAACCCTCACAAAATCCAACCTGTTAAGATACAAGAATAGGGCTCTTCATGTTTGGTGTGGCATGTTGGGCAGTAAGGTTATTGGACCAATTTATTTTTGAAGGACCTTAAGGGAGATAGGTATCTGCATTTTATTCAAAAGAGATCGAAAATCTGCTTGAAGACATTCCTCTTCAGCAATACAGAAACATTATATTGCACCAGGATGGGGACCCCACACAATGTTGCACCAGTAACTCAGTATCTTAGCGAGAAATACGGAATTTGGATAGGGAAAGGGACTATTAGATGGCTGCCCAATAGCCCCGACTTAAACCCTCTGGGTATATTTTTTTGGGGTTACCTAAAAAAAAAATTTATTACGAAAGGCCAGAAAAAATAAACATACTAAGACAAAAAATTGAAAATAAATAATGTTTTAATAGGAACCGGTCCGAATTTGTTTTTTAAAGCGATTAATCGTAAGTTAGGAGAAACATTTTCTAGTGCAGAGAAAATGGTACAGGTTCGCGAAAATTTTTAATTATTTACACTTAAAGTTCGTAATAAATAAATCTTTGTTTTCCAAGGCAATGCATTTTTTTCCATTGATTTTTTAATAAAAACTTAAATATTTTCAATACGGCTAAATGAAATACCAACAAACTATATATTTTTAAAAATGGGATGAAAAGAGCTTTTATTCTAAATAAAAATATACAGGGTGTTCCATTTGAAAAAAGTTAACTTATTCATTTTTCTTAACTTTTTGATGCTCATTTGTTTCTTTCATTATGCTCAAAAGATAATAGAGAAAAAACTATGAAACTTTTATATAGAAATTTTAGTTTTTAGTTATAGTTGTAAATGCGTGTCAAAATATAAATGAAAACCCTGTACAAAATTTTATGACAAATTTTTTATGTCAAAGTAGTGGCGGCTCATAAGAGAGGGTTTTGGGGCGCCGCCCTCCCAAAAAAAACATAAACGTACAAGATAAGATATGTTTACATTTTAGTTTTGTATTTGTTATAAATAAATTACATAAATGAAGTATTTTGGCTCGCAATTTTTTCGTCCCACATGGATTTACCTGAAATTTTTACAAAAGGTAGGGAATAGCCCAAGGATCAAATTCTATATCATACCCAGGGGCGCTTATATTCTGGGGATGGTTGCCATCCTATCTCGAGGGTAGAAATTTTTTATTACATTTAACTACAGGAATTCATGAAAAAAGTTATTTTAAGTAAAAAATGTTTTATACATTTTTTTCGTGAAACTAATATTTTTCGAGTTATTCGCGAATAAATCCAAAAATATGCATTTGATTAAAAAAAAACTGTAAGAGCAAAATTGTAGCTTATTAAAAACGGATTTTTTTATAATTTCTCTTTAATCAATACGGACCGAGCTACGGCTTGTTAATGATTAGCTTTTGTTCGTCAACTACTAAATTTGAAAGCGGAAAAATTTTGCATTTTTCGAGGAAAACTTGTAAAGTCTTTTTTAAAGTATATCATTAGATTTTTTTTTTTTATTTTCCATTATTAAAATTAATAAAAATAAGGTCTTTCTGAATACTAATTACCTTCCTAATTAAAATTGATCTTTGCCCTGCTGCGATTCTCTCTCTCTCTCTCTCTCTTTTTTATATATATATATATATATATATATAAAATATATATATATATATATATATATATATATATATATATATATATATATATATTTTTATATATTTTTAAATATATATATATAAAATATAAAATATATATATATATATATATATATATATATATATATATATATATATATATATATATATATATATATATATATATTGTACTTAAAGCTAATAGTTTATTTTTCATATTAGTTTTCTCCACCTATTAATTATTTCACAAAATTTAATGTCGTTTTTTTTAAAGTAATTTTATAAAGTGTGACAACACTCTCAATCAATACCTGACTTTATCGATTATTTCTTAATGCGATTTTGCATTTACCGTCGCCGCTGTGTTTCCACGTTTCAAATGGAATTTTCCTTTGATTTTCCGTTGCTATGCTTGCGCGAGTGTTTCGATATGGAGGTGGTTCGTTTCCTTTCAGCGTACATGGTACCGGGGACACAACGAGCTCCTCGCTAAGTTGCCTTGGCGGTAATGTCCGCTTGACAAAAAACCTTAGAACTGGTTCTTAAGTTTTTTTTACCTTATTTCCTTTTCTGGTAGTTATGCTGTACCAAAGTGAACGATTGTTGGTTATAATCAATGGTTCAAGTGAGAATTCGACAATCAGTGTGCCTTTAATTTGTCAACGCTAGCCGATGCACTATTCCTGCTTTTAAAAAGCCAGTCTCTTAAACCCGCATTTATGGTTTTTAGAAATGGTTTCACTTAATGGCGTGTAATCGCTAGTCTAATTTATCTCCCAGGCCTTTCTTTTCCATCTTTTATGGTATTCATTGAACCGTGACCACGTGACATGCCGTCACAGTGACCAACTCGATGCTTAGCGAAAGCAGGACATTTCAGGCAGCCTAACCTGCAGTTAAACAGCCGATAAAAAAAACAGGTTGTATTTTTCCTTTTTTTTATATGAATTTTCTATCGGACTACGACGACGTATTTACCTTTTTTATATAAATTTCACTAAATAAAATCTATGTAAAAATTTACTTTATTATTACTTTTTAGAGAAATTGTTAGAGACCATTTCTGGTTTAAAGTTAACTAATTATATTTTTTTTTTGGGTTTAATAGCGCTTGTATATTCTTCTGCTTGTACAAGGAGATAGTAATAGGCGTTCTTTTGTACACAATTGCGTTGAGTTAAAAAAAAATCAAAAAGGTTCTAGTAATTCATTTTTTTTGAAAATGTTTTGAATTACACTTTTTTAAATGGTATGGGGTATTGTAAATAATATGTAAGTATATAATATATTATTGTTTGTTTTTAAACTGACTGTTTATGAGTTTAATCCCTCTTTTTGATATATTTATATTAAGTCACTTTTATCTCAGTCTTGTCGAGATTTCATAAACATCATAACTAATTATTAGAAATTGGTTACTTTCGGGGTTTCAAACCAATTTAAAACAATTATGTAACTATATATAGAAGAAACACCGTGGCGCCTAATTTACTTTCATTATAAAAGGCACATTCTTACCCATGGCATTCTGCTCTACACGGCGAACATCTAAGCCGAAAGGAATAATAACCTATTTTTTTAACTCTAAAAAATAGGAAAAAAAATTTTAATATATATATATATATATATATATATATATATATATATATATATATATATATATATATATATATATATATATATATATATATATATATATATATATATATATTATATATATATATATATATATATTTATATATATATATATATATATATATATAAATATATATATATATATATATATATATATATATATATATATATATATATATATATATATATTTATATATAATCAATAATAAAAATATTACAATTAAAAATCTTTATTTTAAAAATTAATTTAAGTGAAAAAGATTTTCCGCAATTTCTAAAACGAGCTTCTTTCTTTAAAATAAATTAAAAAATCTGGAGAACGAAAAAATGCTGAAGTACCGAATGGTAGCTTTTTTGATTACAAAGATTTTCCTTTGCATTCTGTACATTAAATTTTTGGAGAGAAATGTCCGTTTAAAGCCTCCATTTACGAGCGAGCACCACCTGATTCGAGACCTTTAAACTCACCCCATTTCAAAACTAAGAGATTTAAAAGAATTTAATTTACATAGTCTTGTAGCTCTTGAAAAACTCTACAAAATTATGTTTGAAAAAACTTTCTTTCATTAAAAATGAAGGAGCTATAATTAGAAAACCAATCAATTTTTTTTCAAAAAATTCGAAGAGCCCACTTTGGAGTATAATAATCTAAATAACCAGTATACTTCGCAGTCCTCGAGCGCTACACGTTCAAAACTTTTCACATTTATTTCAAAATACAGTCAAAACCGAGTACGTCACACTAAATAAATCTTTTTGAGGTTTTAAATATTAATTAAAACCTTTTAAAAAATTATGGTGTATTCAGAATACTTAAAAGAAGTTATTCCTATTATACAATTGTTAATTAACAAAATTGTTTTGAAATTTCATCTTCATTGTACACTAAAAAAATCTTTAAATAATTGTCGAAAAAATCTTTTGCTTCGTGGAGCCCTTCTTATACCGGGTGTTGCTCCGCCGAGCGGGACATAGGGAATCCCAAGTAAATTTTGAAGTAGTCAAATATTGGCTCCCCTAATTATTTTAGAAAAAAATGCTATTAGGATTTATTGAAGCACAATAAGTTCCACCCAAAATGAAAATTTGAGCATTTTTCAACCAACCAGTAAAGAGTAAACTGCTTAAATACTTCTGCAACGTAGTATCTCATTATGCACCCTGTACTCTAGAAATCAATAATAAAAACACCATATCGATTTATCAGTGACAATTTAGATCATTAATTTATAATGTCATTGCCAAAACTGAACAATTTTATACGGGAATTTCAAAAGAATTCTCGTATTTCATTTTAGTTTACAGCTAATTCCAACACATGCACTCACAGTTACGCAAGACAATAAAACAAATTTGTCTACATTTAGAAATCAATTTATGACGAAAATATCAGGATTTAATCAAATGCTTAAATCTTCCTCCATTAACTGCCAGACAATAACCCAAACGATTATAAAACTCATTTCTTACGTTGGCTAGTTGGTACATCGATATTCTGGCACATTCAGCGGAAATAGCATTCCTTAGCTGGTCTAAATTTTCATATTTTTTATTAGTATAAAGCTTAGTTTTTAAATTTCCCCATAGAAAAAAATCGTTTGGCGAAAGATCCGGAGACCTGGCTGGCCAAGATATTGCGTGGTTCGGGCCTATGATGTCGTTATTAAATGCGTTGTTCAAGTATTCGCGCACAGCTCTGGTACTGTGTGCTGGGCAGCCATCCATTTGATACCAAATCCCTTGATTTTTACGAGCAAGGTTGTTCAAAGCAGGCAAAATTTGTTTCTAAAAAAGTTCCAGAAAGTACTCCGCATTTAAATTTCGGTCAAGGAAAAATGGTCCAAGGATATGGTGGCCGAAAATTCCCGCCAAAACATTAATTTTTTGTGGATATTGAGTCCTTGTCTCAACAAATCGATTTTGGTTTTCGTTACTCCAGTACCGGCAATTCTGAATGTTGGGTTCGTTGTTCAATGTAAAAGTGCATTCATCAGTAAAGCAAATATTTTGTAAAAAACCTCTGTCAGTGTTTGTCCTCTCCATCATCTCAAAGCAAAATTCCTGTCGTCGTATTTCGTCTTCGTCTCTTAATTCTTGGTGTCTTTCGTACTTGTAAGCGTGGTATTTACATCTTTTTAAAATTCGAGATATTGTGGTGTGGTCTTGTCCAGTTATGTCCTCCAGTTGTCTCGTGCTAATGTTTCCTTCGGCCTCCTCTACACAAAGTAGCACGTCTAAATCCCTCTCGTTTTGTACAATTTGTCTCTGATTTACACGTCGATTTTCTTCACATTTGCAATTATTGATTACTGTGCCTGTAGTTTCAAATTTTTTTATCGTTCGTTCTATTGTCGATTTACTTGGTATTGGCCTATTGGGAAAATAGGCTGCAAACATGTCCGCTACTCTTCGATAACTATTTCCCTGATAAAACCATTTTATAATAGTGATTTTTTCTTGATTTGAGTAGTTCATTATTTAAAAATAATGTGACATTGATCTGACAACTTTAGAGTAAGAGGTTGAATAATTTTTCTGGTATTTTATTATAAACTTCTAATAATACAGGGCGCGTAAGAAGATAGGAGATTCGTAACTTATTTTAGCATTTATCTCTTAGCTGGCCGACTGAGAAGAGCTGAAATTGTACATGGTACAACTTTTCGTGCTCTTTAAAAAATCCTAATAATATTTTCTTCTAAAATAATTAGGGGAGCCAATATTGGACCACTTCAAAATTTACATGGGATTCCCTATGTCCCGCTCGACGGAGCAACACCCGGTATACATACTTAACAAGATCACGCCATAAAAGTTTAATAAATTTTAATTTGTTGTTTGTAATAATTTTATTAACAACATTGCTCTGATTTTTCAGTTTTTGTCACATTATACATTTATTTTCCGGACATCTTACATAAAAAAGCGTATTATCTAAATAAATAAATAAATATTTATATCCTGGAGAAACGCCAAACATTATTTTTTATGTAAATCCCTTAATGTATATATATTACATTCAAACTAGGTACTCCACACCCTATAAAGAACATTAAGAAAATATATTCCGGTAAGAAGATATTTTTAGTGCGCCGCAAGAAAGCTTAAACGAACATATATTCTATATAGTTTTTACGGCACGTCTATGATAATAAAAGTAACGTGGTAAAAACGCCATTAAGAATTTTATTATGTTTCTTTTATGTTTTACTATGGTTCGTTAAAAATAGATATTAAAAACTTATTATGTTAAAAGTACATATAAAAGAGACAATCTGCCCTTTAAGTGTTTTAATTCTTTTAACTACTAAGGCTTGGAGAAATATTTTTTTAACTATAGCATAGTTTTTGTAGCATCCTTGTTGGAATAACAAAAAAATGAAATTTAAAGAAAACTTTATTTAAACCTATTATTACATAAAGTTTTACCAAACCATTTAAAAATCCGTCTAAAATATGTAAAATGGGCATTTAAATATTAAAAATATCAAAAATTTACATAATTACGACTAATGGAACTAACTGTAAGCTGGAGCTTCTCTTGTCACCATATTATAAAAGTTTAGATTACTTTTACGTAATTTATATGCATACTGCTGAATGTTTCGTTAACTAAAAATAGTTTTTATTTAAAAATAAGTCTAAAAGATTAATTAGGGATAAACATCGGTCATCCATACATAAATTTCCACAATCTTTCTCCATTTCGTCAATTTTACTAGAAATGATGGTAAAATAACACTTAATTTAAATTGTCTTTATTTTTCACCTTGAAATAAATAAAAACAAGACCGTTGCGTTTCCTGAATATATCCACGCAATCTTTTCGTCAAATTTAAATCTTATGTTAGTACTGACAATGTTTCCACCAGTAAACAAAAACCTTAAAATCGGTTTTCAAAGCAGACAATTAATTATTTTATAAAAAACGTATAAAAGCAATAATTTTGACAGTACAGTATGAAATAAAATATTGTACATTATTCGCCTGACAAACCTTTACAGTTTTTGTTTTGAAATTCTAGACTCTGCTCCTTCGTCGCCTCGTCCGTAAACATCTCACTTATTCTGTAAAAGTTCATTTTTCGCCACCTATAACGTAAATATCTATTAATGTCCGACTGGTATAATAATAATATTATGTCAAAGTCAGTTAAATACGAAATATTACCCTAGGGCGTTATTAAAAAAATAACGCCCTAGGGCCTACAAATTTACCAATAAATAAACAATAAATTATCTTCATTTAAGCATTTATTACGAAAATACAAACATACTTACACAATATACTTATTATAATAAAAATTATTTTTAAAGTAAAACGTACAATTTTCAAACTGACCGGAAAATTCCACATTTCCATACCCCACCGCAGTTGCTGCGTTACTTAAAGTAATACTTTTCCCAACTACAAGGGAAGCATTAGCCAATTTGGAGCTTCCAGCCTCCTAACCTCATTAAGCTCTCAGAACTACCTCCCGCATCAGAATGAATTGTTGCCGCTGTACGTCTTAAACAATGACCTTTGTACGCCTTAGCATCAGGTAAACCCAAATATGTAGCAATCATAAAGGGTATATTTCCAAATGTATTTTTACCTATAGGCTGCACAGTACATCGTTCGTCACGATAGCACAAAAAAAACCTATCAATAGGTGCACTTTTAGGTCGCAAAGACACATAGTCCCGAATTAACTTTGTTGCGCACATTTCACTGTCATCAATAACCAAAAAGCTTCTTGCTTGCCCATTTTTACTTTGCGGAATGTCAATAAATATATGCTGACCCATATCACGCACATCGGAAAACTTCATTTTCACAAGCTCGTCTCTTCTCCAAGCTCCAAATACACCTATCACTAATGCAACTTTATCTGCCAAATATTTTTCAGTCGGCGCTTCTTTCAAAAAAGTTATAACTTGTTCGCGAGTCAGAACCTTCGACTTTTTACTGTTGCAGAGAAATCAACTTTTCATTACTTCTTATCTTCTTATGAACTATTAATTCTTTACGAACATTGAAAACTTTTTCCAAAGGGAATTTGGAGAATATGACTTTGACAAATCTTGAAAATAAGCCATCAAAACGGTTTCGTCCACACGGTCCACGCAGTGTTCCGTCAGCCAGGCCTCAAAATGGAAATATTCTTTCTCGTAAATCCGCCTAGTTTTTCTGGCACAAGCGCATGCTCAGCTTTAGCAGCTTTCACTAAAATATCTTGGGGAGATGGGTATTTTCCACTACTTTGGACATTTTTATGCCTCAATCGCAAAATTATTTTTTATGTGCTGTCTTATTGACAAATAACTTACAACCATAGGTTACCACAATTACGTTTCGACAATTTTTTCAGGAAAATGCTAATACCTGATTTGGTTTAAAGTAATACATTCAAAATTCATTTAAATTTTTATCATATAAAGAATATTTAGTCGGACATTAAACGTTGAAGGCACCACGGGTATTAAGGATAATAACGCTTTCGGTCAACGTATATCCCTCGGGCCAAAGGCCCTCGGTAAACACACCATCGACCTCAAGCGTTATTATCCTTATAATACCCTTGATACCTTAATAACTATAAGGTTATTTTTAACCCATTATCGATACCAAAGACCACACCAAGTGCAAATTTATGTATAAAACTTATCTCTTTTGATGACTTTATAAAACTCCTAGAGAAACAAACATAAATAACTATCATCATCGATTTAAGATTCAATCGCACATAACTCTTGTTGACATCTCGCTTTTATTTTATAAATGAAGAGCTATAAAAGTCCATAAAGGAGTTTCCAACTTTGTAAATGTTTTAACGGGATGGAACTGTGATATATTGCTTTACTTTTGTGACTACTCAATCGAAAAAAGTTTTAAGTAATACTGATCATAGTTTAGAGCAAATTCAATTGTCATAACTGCTGGATGAAACTTTTAATTTTACCGCAATAAATATATGTTTAACATTTTTTCTGCACGTAACCGCGATTAAGAATATGTTTTACCATTATTTTTAGAGTTTCATAACTTTACCTCTATTGAATATTTAGCAACATCATTTTCGTCTTGATCGCCCAATTTCTCAGCACATGGAAATGGAAATTACAAGGTGATAAATCCCCATTATCATGCAGCAGAATGAAACCCTTCATAAAAGGCAAAATACTAAGGGGCAATAATGATACGCCATTTTCCTAAATTGCTTGATCATAAATGTTTCAATTATTTTATTGGTAGCTTCTTACGAAATTAAAGTTATAATGAAAATATAGTAAATTGCATACTACGCTTTTTTACTATAATTAAATTATTTTGTTAATAACTTAATTTTTACTTTAATCTTAATTTTTAATTAATTAATCATTATTAATTATTGGACTTTCTATCATTGTAACACAATGTCTTTATACTTAAAAATTATTTTTTACTTTTAAGTTTGGTTGTCTATAATAGCGTGTTTTTTAGTTTTTTAAAACTATAACTTTTTTTTTATTTTTTACTCTCAAAACATCAAAAATATTCTTAATTAAAAGCCCCCATTTTTTATTATATGTTTAAATTAAATTTTTTTATTAAGGTTTTATTTTGATTTTATAGTTCTCAATTAACAATTTTTTTAAAGTTTTTAATTCAAAATTAGTATGCCCTATTATTTTTTTTCCAAAATAAAAAATTATTTTACATTAAACTTAAAAGCAGTCCATTGTAGTGCCTTTGACAATTCAAACAATTTTTTTTTAAATGCATGTAGAGAAATACTGTAACGACATCTATGGTACCATAATTGTAGAATTTATTTTAGTGGTAAGATTTTTTAAATTTTAGTTTATTTTTATTCTGATGATCCTAGTCAAGACATAAGAACGAAGTTATGAAATAATTGTATTGTCATTGGCTCTTGACCCCTGTACAAATTTTCAAGTTAATCATTTTTCTTGAAATAGGTAAAAATTACGTGGAAAGATACCGTTCCATACATACATACATACATATATACAGACATACATACAGGTTAAGCTAATAAAAGCGTGTTGAAAAAATAAACTTCAAATCCTAAAAACCCCGATTCTTTACCGATTTTTTGCAGGCAACCGGGTTTGCAATAAAATTATCTTTTTAGTGATTGCAAACTACTAAGACGGTTTTACAATTTATTGAATTTTCAAAGCGTTAAAATAAAAATACGGGGATTACGAAAAAATTGACTTAATTTTTATTTTAATATTTGTTTAAAAAAATATGAAATTACAATTGTTAATATCTTGTGTTGCCTCCCCTTGCCTTAATTACGGCTTCACATCTCCTTCGCATGCTTAAAATTAGATTTTGAATTTCAGCTTGATTTATCTGCTCCCATATTTGTTTGAGCCTTAATGACAAGTCAATTAGATTCTCAGGTGGGGGTAGTAAGGCTTTAACACTTTGACCCATGTTGTCCCATAAGTGCTCTATGGGGTTACGGTTAGGACTTCTTGGTGGCCACGGCGAAGTTAAAATTTCTACTTCCTGCAGGTAATTTTGTACCACTCTAGCCACATGCGGGCGTGCATTATGGACTTTTATGGTCTTCATTTATAAATAAAAAATATTCTTCAATAAATGGGGCGTATAGTATCACATGCAGTTCTAAAATGTCTGTTATGTATCGGTCAGCAGTCAAACGACCTTCCTAAATTATAACCAGCTCCGTGTGGGCCTTGAAAGTAATGCCACCCCATACTATACTAGATCCTCTTCCATGGCTTACCATTTCTACGGTATTGCATTGTGCGTATCGCTATCCAGGCCGTCGGTCCCCTTTTCTACGTCGATTATCACTTAAACGACAAAATCTTGACTTATTTCTAAACAAGATATTGCCCCATTTACGATTGCCCCAGTGCTGGTGTTCTTGGACAAACTGGAGTAGCAGCCTTCGATGGTTTGTGGTTAGAAGAGGACCAGTTGTAGCTCAATAGGAACTAAGTTCGGTTTTTTCCAACTTTTTTCGCACGGTATCTCGGCTAATACGGGAATTAAACCGGCGAGAAAATTCTTGCTGCAGTGCGGTGCTTGTAACAAATTGCGTTCTTAATGCTTGCAATAGGATCGATCTAGATCATTAGTTGTGACCCCATGCCGTCCTTGTCCAGGTCTTCTTTCATTACTCCCAGTCCCCTCAAATCTTGCTATAGCTCTTGATATGATAAATTGTGTAACTCCTAGTCGTTGTGCTATTTCAACTTGTGGCAAGCCTTCTTCCACAAGTGCTAGAGATAGACTTACATTTCTCACTAAAGATTCATCTTGAGGCCATCTTGTTGTATATGCACTTGAGAGAAAGGTGGGTGTGCCAGAGAACCTAAAAACAAGACTAGGGCAAAAAACATTAAGCAATATATAAGGAATTTTGTTAAATTTTAGTTTTGTAGTAATGTAAAAAATAATCTGCTTTTTAGGTATGCAACACAAAAACGATATCTTAAAAATTTAAAAGAACATTCTAAATAAATGTTTTTATACTAGTGGCGTCCGTTATAAAAATGTTTTATGGTCACTGTTTCAATTTTTTTAATTATGCGTTTATTTAGCGGCGCAGTGTATTTATTATAAATAGTTTTTATCCAGTTGACAAGTAATATAATAAGGTAACTTAATAACCTTTTTTCAACATTGATTTGTGTATGTATATAGCAACAAAAATAAATATATTAAGTCCTATAATCTCACTTACTTTATTTCTTTTTTTATTTGCTTATTGAAAACACATTCTGGAATTCGGTTTTGTATAAATGCACTGAACCGAATGCCCCGAGATATTGTGTCGTATTACCCGATATCTGGAATTCCAGGCCACGGAGTCTCTGTTGAACGTAGCACATAATTTAAAAGTTTAGAAATACCAACGACTCTGTCCAATGCTTGGAATAGTATTGGTTTTATTTAGGTCAATTGAAAGCATGCATTAAGTGTACCAATGTGACAAGCTCGAATTTCCATAAAGTATAAAAGACAAAAAGTAAATAATGACTATAAACTGATCATTTATTGGTAAGTTTTACAAAATGTGAAGTATATTGATTAGAAAATAGACCTAGAAAGTGCAAAAATAACAAGGAACAATTATACTGAGGTGCCACATCTTATATATTTATATATATATATATATATATATATATATATATATATATATATATATATATATATATATATATATATATATATATATATATATATATATATATATATATATATATATATATATACAGGGTGTAAAAAGTATGATGCTCATGATTTTAATGGGCGATAGTGGAGCTCAAAACAAGTCAAAAAGGCCAAAAACATATGGGTCAAAAGTTTACTGTTTTCGAAATATGGCCTTTTAAAGTTTAAAAAAATTGGCAACACCGCACCTGTTTTATTGAAGCGAGTCGAACGGTTTTTTACGAGAGTTGCATATTTACACTTTTTTTAAGGAGATGTTTATTTATATACAAATAATAAAAATGACTTCTTATAATTTATTTTAATATTTAATTTAAAAATAAATTTATGTAAAAAACAATACATTATTGTTTGGTTAATATTTTTAATTAAAAAATTATTGTACTCACCACAAATAGGCTAAATATTCACTTTTAGAGCACAAATTATTATGTTTTAAAACAGCACTTTTTTATTCTGCTTAAAGAATAGGATTTTTTGGTTGCACACATCTCGCTTACCAAACTCTTGGACACTACACTTGTAAATTTATAACGTATCCGCATTTTTCCCGATTTAAAAACAACCAAAAATCTCGAGGCTGTTGAAAACGTATTTAAGACTGACTACACAGGATGCACAGACTTCTAGCTAGTAGTAGCTCTGTTGCCAATTGTTTTTTACATTTTAACTGGAAACATTATTATTAATATTATTTATATTTTTTTAATTGTAGATTGGACATTTGAAACTTAGTTTATTTTATTGAAATGAATTTATTGATTAGCGATTAAGACCAAAGTTTCAGGTTTTCAGAAATACTTGCTTTTAAAGTTCAAAACTTTGATATCATTTAGACAAAAATCTGTCAATTTTTGACATATGTCATATGAAGATTTTGACTTGTTTTGAGCTCCACTATCGCCCATTAAAATTATGAGGCATCATACCTTTTACACCCTGTATATATATATATATATATATATATATATATATATATATATTATATATATATATATATATATATATATATATATATATATATATATATATATATATATATATATATATATATATATATATATATATATATATATATATATATATATATATATATATATATATATATATATATATATATATATATATATATATATATATATGTATCAGGGTGTCCCAGATATGTGGGCAATCTCTCGGATCTAATAGAAAACCTAAAAATATTATGACAAGTTCCCATCAAACTTTTTCCACATGAGCCTCCCTACGGAAATACAGTACATAACGGACGCCTCTGAAAATCGTTTTTGTTTAAATAACTTTTTAAATACTAGGCCCCATTTAATATTTTTATATATGATGGTAACTAGATAAGTCTTCTTAAAATGAACCCAATAAATCATTTTGGCTTATTTAGTTGCCAGGGACGGACTAGCTCTGACACAATAATAGCAATTTTTTAACACCCTGTATGATAAAGGCTCAACAATATTATTTTTGAATGCTTAACCTTAAACTAAAAAAGGTACTCTTGATTCACATCGATAAAATCAACTGTTTACGAGAAATAAAATATCATGGTTGGTAATTTTTTTAAAATTATACAGAGTGATTTCTAATTGTACGTTAATATTAGGAAATCAATTTTTGGGTCCATTTTAAGAAGAAAACTCATATAAACGTATATCCCTAAACGTCTTAACTTTGAGATGCAGGGTGGTAAATTTTCAATAATAAATCATGTATTATTAAGTTTGTAATACCACTTTAGATATTTTATTGATATTTGGCATACATGTACTATGTATCAAGAAGCATTTTTAGTGTGCCACATTTTTTATTTGCCAAAATAGGCAGGTTAAATTCTTGTACGAACGCCTCTGGTGGAAATAAAAAAAAATGTGGTACACTAAAAAAGGCTTCTTGATACATAGACTTATATGCCAAATTTCATTAAAATATCTAATTATAATATTATTATATTTTAAGGTTTTAATAATAAATTATATATTTTTGAAAATTTTACCACAGTAAAGTATCTCAAAAGTTAAGACGTTTAGGACATACGTTCATATGAAGTTTTCTTCTTAAAATGAAACCAAAAATTAATTTCCCTAATATTAACGTACAATTAGAAAACACCTGTATAATGTAAAATTACCAACCATGATATTTTATTTCTCTAAACAGTTGATTTATCGATATCAATCAAAGTACCTTTTTTAGTTTAAGGTTAAAGCTATCTAAAATAATATTGTTGGCCTTTATCATACAGGTGTTTAAAAAAATCGCTATTATTTGTGTCAGAGCTAATCCGTTCTGATAAAAGCCAAATATGATTTAACGGGTTCATTTTAAGAAGACTTATCTAGTTACCATCATATTAAAAAAATATTAAATTACGCCTTGTATTTTAAAAGTAATTTAATCATTTTCATTGTTTTGTAGCGTCAAATTTATCTTAAGATAGTATTTGTGATATTAATCCACTTAATTATCAGGATAACATTGTTATTAATAAAACATTTTTTTTAAGTCCAACAAATAATGTAAAATAAATTTTTAGTAACTTTAAAAACATTATAAATAAATTAGCTTTAGGTTGGGATAATCTGTCAATTAAACTATTTTCTCAACTTTAAAATTCGGCTTCAGAGGCTTTAGCTAATACAATAAATATATGTTTTGTGAATGGCTAATTTTCTAAATGTTTAAAAGCTACTGTGATTATTCCAATTCATAATGGAGAAGATTGTGATACACCTTC